>JXCR01131574.1:65564-120508 GCA_002079205.1 Phalaenopsis hybrid cultivar
TATATATATATATATATATATAAGTGTGGATTGAGGTAGACTCTTTACAGCTGATCACCTTGCTTACCACTGATCAGCTATCCTCCTGGCATCATATGCAATGGAAGCAAGAAATTGGCAAACTTTATAAGAAGTTCATAGTCCAAATGTCTTTCATATACAGAGAAGGAAACCCACCTGCTAATTGGCTGGGCAGATAAGGAATCTATGCAAACTTCATTTCTGTTGATACAAGACCTCCTACCCCTCTTGCCCTCTTACTCCATGGTGATAAGCTGAAGACTCCTCANTTACCTTGATGTGATGGTCAGAGTGTTTCAAAATTTTTAATCAAAAAGAACTATTTATAAGATATGGAATGCCGAGAATAATCATTACCAATGGAGGATCTCACTTTTCGAAAAAACTAATTGAAAGTTGGTGGAAAAATATAATATTATACATAGGATTGCAATTGCTTATCATCCCCAAACTATTGGTCTAACAGAAGTATCAAATCGTGAAATTAAGAGAAATTTGGAAAAAAAACTATAAATACTAATAAAATGGATTGGTCTTCTAGATTAGATACTGCATTATGGGCTTATAATACATCTTATAAGACACTTATGGGAATGTCCCCATATAAATTAATTTTTGGGAAGACTTATCACTCACCAGTAGAATTGGAACATAAAGCTTATTTGGCAATTAAGGAGTTTAATTTTAGTTTAAAAGATGCTGGTGAGAAATGATTATTGCAATTAAATGAGCTTGAAGAGATTAGGAATGAATCTTATGATAATACTAGGATATATAAGGAAAGAATGAAAGAATGGCATGATCGGAAGATAATAATAAAATAATTTGAGCCTGGGCAGGCAGTTTTATTATACAATACGAGATTGAAATTATTTCTTGGAAAAATTAAGTCTAAATGGACATGGCCATTCATAAGTTTAAAAGTCTATCCCTATGGAGTTGTTAATATTGAAGATCCCAAGACTGGAAAGGTATTTAAAGTGAATGGGCACAGACTGAAATTATATTTTAATGATCAAAGACCAGTTTTTAACGAGTCCGTAATGTTGGGTCATCCAGAGTAATGACTGGGAATGTCAGGTAGATGACATTAAAGCAAGCATTTTGTGAGAGGCAACCTATATTTTTGTTTATTTCTGTTGTTTATCTATTTTTATAGATAGTATTATATATATTAAATTTTGTTTTCTTTATGAATTTCATGTAATTGAGAGACTTATATATTAAGAAAATATACTAAAACATATTTATTTATTGACTTTTTTAGAAAACTTGAGAGTCATTTGGATTTAAAATAAAACGGTGCAGAAATCTATACTGGTGCCAGAGGCATCATTTTTCAGAGAGTCAGCGCCAAAAGCGTTGCCGCGATCAAAATGACTTTGGATGATTCAAAAGGTGGTTTTTGACGGTTTTTGGCAGGATTTCTTCCTAGTAATTCCCTAAAACCAAATCCTAAAGATATTTAAGAGGGGAAAAAGAAGGTAAAGCCTCCATTTTTCAAACCCTATGGCTTCCCACTCTAAAGAAACCACTAGATATGAAATTTTCAACAGTAGGATGTTCGTCAGTTTCGATGCGCAGAAGTTATACGATCGTGTTCTCATGAAGAAGAGACTAATCAAGAAGCGAGGCTTTGTAAATCAAGGATTTAACACACCAAATACTTAAGTGGAGGAGATTATTGCACAGAGGCCCTGCGAAGTACTTTCCTATACCACTACCACTATAGTAGTTCCTATGGTGAAGGAGTTTTACGTTAATCTTCATGGAATTAACCAAGGAGTCGTCTATGTTCAAGGCATGTGGGTGCAATGTACTCCTTCGAGAATAAATGACATGTTTATGATTTAAAGTGTTCCTATTTATCACTATGCAAATTTTGCCCCTACGAGAGATAATATGGATGAACTTTATCGGCACCTTACTGATGAAGATACAAATTGAGAGACCAGAGATAACGAACATGTAAGTTTTTCCTCATCATTATTGAATCCTACATCGAAGGCATGACATTCCTTTATTGCATCAAAATTACTTCTTACTATGAAAATCAGTAAAGTGACAAAGGAAAGTGCTATTTTGAATTGTTGTATTCAAACCGGAAGACCTATTTATGTTGGTGCTTTAATAATAAAGGTTGTTTTGGGTTTAATCATGAATGGATCGACTTCTGGACTGGGACATCCATCTACCATATTCTTGTTGTGTAGCCAGTTGCAAGTGCTTTGTGAAAGTTGGGAAAAAGTGCTTCTCCCTTGGAAGCTTATGGACCCAGAAGTTTATTGCAACTGCACAGGATTTGGGGACGAAAATAATATGAATATATTGATGGATCAAGAATCTCAAAATTCATCACCTATTCAGCCTTACTTTAGTTTGAATGCACTTTTAAAAGGGATTAAGAAGTTAGAAAAAGATGTACAGAATCTTATGCATTCAATTGGAAATATTTCTGAAATGTTTGACCACCTGGATTGAAGGATGAATGAACATTTCGAGCACACTGGATGTATTGAAGAAGGTTTGGTGCGCATGTTCAAGAAAAATGCTTGGGTTGAAGAAGATTCGACGGAGGAATTTCTTCACGAATATTTTTACAACTTTTACGTGCACTACCAATCCATGAAAAACATTCAGTAAGATGATAGTGAAGAAAATGTTTGAACTCGTTTAGTATGAGATTTCTAGTTATATTTTTTGTTATGTGTTATGTACTGGATTTGATTTACTTTTATTGCGGAACCTATATGTATTGTTTGTTAATGTTTGATATTTAGACTTCAGCGTTAGTTTCTTGGCTTTATTTCAATGCTGAATTAAGTGTGTTGGCTTGAAAACTGATAGTTTGTAATCTTTCAGATTTTATATATAAATGTGACTTTTATGTTGTTTGTGAAATTAAGTGTTAGAAAAATGTTTAATTATGAGTATAAGTATTTAATTAAGTTAATTAGAGGTTGACGTGGTGTGGCATGCAGCAGAATTTCTAAGAAAATTGAAATCTAAAATTTTTTGGCGTTGGCGCCTGAGGTGCCATTTTATAGAGAAGTGGCGCCAGAAGCACCAGATTGGTGCCAATTTCCCGAAAATGGCTAAAATCACATAAAACTGTGAAATACCCTTGTAAAATGCCATTTTTACTACTTGGGTCGTCTCCTACCTCAACCAAGGTCGAAACCCAACCTAAGGCTTCACATTTGGATTTCATCTTCTCTTGGTAAGAGCTTTACTTTAACCTAGAAATTTTTATTTTCACCATGGATTTACCCTACATTTTGGAAATCCGAAAATATGAGAGTTTTTTTAAGAAGTTTAAAAAGAACACATGGTGAAAAGCTTCTTACCAATTATTCCTACTTTTGGAGTTTAATTTATGATATTGTGGATTTATTTTAATTTTATATGAGTTATAAAAAAATTCTTATGGCCCCAAGAGTAAAGAGGGGAAAGCCTATGATAGATTTTGATGCAAGGAGATTTGTGAATCTTAAGGACCAACATAACGTATAATACTAAAATGGGCTCGAGAAAATTGATTACGGAGAGAGCGTTTTCAAAATCGGGAGGAGAGATCAACAGGCTGACTTTTGCTCGAAAAGGGGAAACTTTCTACTACTTCACTGCAGTAGCCATTATTTTGGTGACTCGAGAATTCTATGCAAATCTTCAAGGTACAACGGACGATCACATTTATGTTCAAGGTAAGCAAGTCGAATTTACTCGAAGAACAATCAATGAATTATATGGACTGAGAAATCATTTTATTGTGAATCTGTTGCTTTTGTGATGCTGATTCATTACTTGATGAAGTAATTGCCTTTCTGACTGATGGAAGAGGAGAATGGGAAATTAAAAATAATCACAAAGTCAATTTCTCCACTTCCATAATAAATGTTTAATCTAAGGCATAACATTACTTCATCTCTGCAAAGTTGCTACCAACAAATCACCTGAGCAAAATAACTAAAGAAAAAGCAGTGTTGAATTTCTGCATTCAACTAATGAAAGTAGTGGATATTGGTGCTCTTATTGTGCATAATGCTCAGAGCATTGCTGGAAGTGGGATAACTAGTGGTTTGAAATATCCTGCCCTAATTTTCACTTTATGTGAACAATTAGGAGTAGAATTTGATAGAAATGAGAAATATTGTATCTACTAAAACCCATTGAAAAACCCACAGTGCGTAAATTTGAATCATTTGTTGGATCTAGGAGTGAAAGTAGTGATAGACCCTCCACATCAGTTTCAGGACCATCTACTTTTGGTTATGTTTCACTTGAAAGTATTATGGAGCAGTTAATGATTCAACAATAAGATCTTATAGCAATGCAGAACTAAATAGGTAGTATCGAAGCTAGAAATGCCTACAATGATGAATATAAACAAAAAAGAGTCCAGCATGATATTGCATATGAAGAGGGAATGATTATATTTTAAGGGGTGATCATACAGTAGAGTTTCCTACATGCCCCAGCTTCATGCCTTATGAGCATGAAGAAGAAGAAGAAAAAGAAGAAGAAGAGGAGGAGGAGGAGGAGGAGGATGAAAAGTAAATTTTATTTAGGTTTTATTTGTTTTTAAGTAATGTTATTTGCTTTGTTTTATTGTTTCTTGTACATGTGGAACTTTTATATGTTTAATTTGTAGATCTACTAAACTTTTGTATATAATAGTAAATTGTAGACTTATATTTTTTAGCATTTTTATTGTTTTAATTTACTATTTATGTCTTTAATTTATCTTTTCTTAGCAATCTTTTGATGTATTATGTCTCATTTAATGCTTTAAAGTCTGTACTTTTTAAGTTAGCACCTGCAAAATATCAAGAGCCATGTTTCATATTCATAATTCTCTATATGTTAGTTTTATTTTTTTATGCATTTACTGTTTTCTTTCACCTACAAGTTTTTTGTACTACATGTTTTACTTAATATTTAAAAACATAAGTTTGGGGGTAGAAAAATTTATTTAAAAAGAAGTGAACTAAATTTTATTTTTCCTCAATTAACTATACTTTTAAATATTAATTTAAGATGATCATGGATGTTAGAGTTTAACTTTAAATTAACTTTATTTTTGTTTGTAAATATTCTGGTAAATTTAAGTAAAAATCTTTAATAATGAAGGTTACTTCTAGAGTTAAGATATTTAGTATGAAAGAATAAGACTGTTTTTCTATTTAAATTAAAGGAAATTGTATTTTTAAAGTATTAAGAATCTTAGAGTTTCATGTAAGAAGAAAAGAACAAGACTTTTTGAAAAATCTTCAAAGCTAGTATGAATTTATAAAGTGAAGGTAAGAAGTTTTGACTTTAAGAAGAGGATAATAAAGTTCAAAATTTTTAAAGGCTATCCAGATATAGTAATCCTCATATAAAAAAGAAAAGAAAAAAATAAAAAGAAAAGAAAAAAAAGAAAAGAAGAAGAAAAAGAAAAGAAAAATAGGTGAGGAGAAGCTTAAGGAGATGCCTAAGCAAAAATTGGCTTCACTTGAATCAACTTGAGGAAAAAAGTTTTATTACATTTCTAAACTTATATTTGAGTATAAGCATCCTTACTAATAAATTTTTCATGAAATTTTTTTTCATATGGATGTTCTAAGTGTCTTAGATATGACAAATTACAATTCTTCTTGAAATGAATGGAGATTTAGAACTCCTAGACTTGATTACTAGATGTTCTTATGCTTTTAGTTTTAACCTAAGTTATTAAATTTTTTTCTTAAGTTATACTATTATATTTATTAAAACAAAATATAGAAGTTTATAATTTAATCTGTCATAAGTCATATTTTTTTTATGTAGTAAAAGAGTCACCTGAGGACAAGTAATATTTAAGTTTGGGGGATTTTGATACACCAAAATAATATAATATGTTATGTATGCATTTTATGCTTATTTAGGGGATATTGCACTCATGTTTTAGTTGCAAGTATATCAATTTTAGGCATTTGGAGAAAAAAATAGCAAAAAGAATGAAATTTGGAGCAAAAATGGAGATTTTCGTGATCCTGGTGCCAGAGGCACCATTTTACAGAGAAGCAGAGCCAGAGGTGCCAAAATCCAGAGACAGCATGGACTTCATTAAGCGGTGCTAGGGCGCCAGATTGTCGCCAGAAGCGCCAGAATCCAGAGAACAGATAGACTTCATTAGGCTGGCACCAAACTAGCGTCAGAAGCACCAAAGATGAATTAAGATGGAGTAAGTTGGTTTGTGACTATTTTTTAGCCATTTTTGATGGCTCCAAACATTTCAAACGTCCCATAGAGTGGTTCAATGCATCTAAACACTTTGGAAGACTCTTTAATGAAGATATGTGCCTTGGATGAAAAGACATATCTCTTAGTGCAAAAAGAAGTGACTTTTGGGGGAAAAATTGGAGGGAATTTTGAAGTCCTTTTAGGCCCTAATTAAAAAAGAGAGAAGTCTATAGAAGAAAGGGGGGTGTGAGATGTCGAGAAAGGTTTTGGCATGAGAGAGAAGGGAGGATTTTCCTCTACGGTTGTAAAAGGAGAGGGAAGGTGAGAGATTTCTTCTTCATTACACTTCTAAGTGAGAATTGAGTGTGATTGTAAAGAGAGAATGTTCTTAAAGAGAACTTCTAGGGATTTGCGTGGGAAGGAGTGTGAGATAAGTTGTGTTCTTTTCTTTCGTTGTTTTGTAAACTTGTTTTCATATATGAAATCTGTGTTTTGTAGTGTCCTTCTCATGAATTTTGAGTAGTCTTCTTTTTCTTTCTCCCTATAATGAGATATGGTTTTGTGTAGAATTAGTTTTGTTTTTTAAGGTTTTACATGTCAATAAATTTTGATGATTCAAACTCATATGTTCATTTACTTTTCGATTTGGCCAATTGAAAGGTTAAATTTTGTTGAGCAACATATGATCCAAAAGGGCTATGCTTTGTTGAAAAGGTAAAAGTCACATTCAATTTCAAGGGTGAGAATATAATCCATGGTGTTGCGAGCAAATAATTAGGGAAATATACTTTAATGGGCGCATAATTGGAAATTTTAATCTGTCAATTGGAGATTTTAAGGTGAGAGATTAAAATCTCCAATTTCATCCGGTTGCTTAGAAACTAAAGAAAGATTGTTAGCCCTCAAGCGAGGGAGAAGTGAGAGCTCTGGAGTGAGATTCAGTATCCTCTTAGCCTAACCATGGTTTTAGAGACCAATCTCTGGATTAGCCAATGTTCGTTATGCACTCTCAGAGGATAAAGAATAAGATTGCTTCTATTTGGCACAATACAATTTTATACATGTATTTAAAATAACTTTAATTTCTTCATATCCCATAAACTCATTGTAAAAGAGAAGGATGGTTTCTTAAATTTGAACTCTTCATTTCAAAACTTAATTTAGTCTTTATAAGTTTACTTTTAAAGTTTAGCAATTAGCTTAATTAACTTAGTTCTTTCAAGTGCATTTCCTTTAGTGCACATTACATTTACTTTAGATTTTTCTTGCCTACTTAAGTTTTATAGTTTGAATATTGTGTTTGACGTTATAGCCATAAGAATTTCTAACTCCTTGTGGGATTGATACTTAGGACTCCATTAAAGCCCTATATTACTTGAGTGATGTGTATACTTGTGTCATTATTACGGGTTTGACAGCTTAAAGATTTTAAAAGATAAAACTATTTATACTAAATTTATTTTTATTGGGATTGAACTACATATTTGTTGTTAGTGCTAGTTGACCGATAACAGCACCACCAAGCCGGCATTGTCGATTACATCATAATAACTACCTCAAAGGGATACAAAGAAGATCATGGAAGAAGACTGAAGAGCTGAAGTGTGGAGTAGGGGCTACTTTTTTAACATTAGTTTTTGTGGATTTAGGAGAGAAATTTCTCAATTCCTTGGCTTTGTATGGTTATTTCTATGTCCCTCTAGGGTCATATAATACAAAGAGTTTTGATTTCGGTTACGTTTTGACTATTTCTAGTAATAACATAGATAATAACAACCAACTTAATTCATATCATAATTCCAATTCTAATAAAAAATCTTAAATCGTATAATTAATGATAATAAATAAGAAGATATTGATGATAATGGTTACAAACAGCTCAGATAGTGATGTACATTTCTTCAAGTTTTACGGAACACCGATTGCAATTGAGTTAGAATCCTTAGATTAAGAATAATTTTAATGATTCAATTATTAATACTCTAGAAAATATATCTTCATATCCATTTCAAGAGTTAGAGAAGATAACATAAGCAAATTTAAGAAGTGGAAAAATATGAGCTCCAAGAATGGCTCCAAAGTAGAAAAAAATTAGCTACTCAAGAAGAGCCAATTTCACCGATAAAAGAAGTTCTTATTTGAGAAGAAACTGGAGAACTAAAAAATAGAGTGGACTATAATGTCTTAGTCTATATTAGAAAGTTAACTACTAAGTTATGCATTTAGGATGCACTAATCCTGTCAAAGGAAACAAGGCAAGCATTGGTCAAAGCCTTACTTGATACTGAACTAATTTTGCTCAGCTCACTAGAACTTCCTTAGATGAGGTTTTTTCATTGAAGGAACAATTAAAAGTGATGTTCAGAGATGATGATTTCTTACTTGGTACAGCCAATCATAATCACCCTTTATATATATCTGTCAACATAGATAAATTCATGCTCTCCATATTATCAGTATATCTAGGAGAATCCATTAATATAACGAATTTAATGACATTGGTATAGTTGGATGTTGATGCTCACCAATTGATAAATTGATGTTATGAAGCTTCAAACAGAAATGATAGAGAGCTCTTGGGTCGATTACACAATTGATGAAAGTCGATGATTTAGTAACAACTGTAAAATTCTATATCATTGATTCTAAGACTTATTCAACTCCCATATGGGTCGACCATGGATTCATGAGGATGAGATGGTTCCCTCGACTTTACACCGATGCATAAAATAAAGTTATGAAGGGCAAGAACACTGTACAAAAGGATATTTACAAGCATTTTCAATACATGAAGTGAGAATTCATGAGGATGCCACTTATCACACTCCCCGAAAGAAGAAAAATTTTTACAGAGATATTATACTTAGTAAAGTAGAGAGTCCATAAAATTTTCAATGTTAAGACCATCCTGTTTTAGTTTGATAATTTTATACTACTCCCTTACTAGAAGACGGTGAAAACTCTTTCTGAACTTACATTCAAGGTGGAGGCTAGGAACAAGGGCAAGAAAGAAATAACAAGATTGTTGAATGGAAGCATCCAATTATCAACATCGACTTAGAGAACATTTTTTAGGGAAAAAAATCAAGAAGAATGCAATGATCATAAATCAAAATAAGCCTCAGTTCAAAATCTCCTTGCAAGATGAAGAGAAATGTGAGTATAAGATAGTGTATGATAAAATTAACCACTATGTACAAACCATGGCTCTAACCCAGATCTATCTTCATAAAGTTGAGGGTTTAGCGGTCAAGGAAGTACATGGAGTGGGCATAAAGCAAATTAAATTTCATCATGGTTCCTCTTCTTCTAGTGCATAATCTAATGTAAAATTAGAATAATATATATCTTCTGAATTAATGGTATTCTCCATGCGTTCAGATACTTGTTTAACATGGTGTTGTGCCTAAACAATGGTCAAAAGATGAACTACATTACTTTGAAGAACAGTGAAACATCAGAAATTGAGCTTTTAACTCGAAAGATGGTATTGGATTTGTTATAGTAAGACCAATTAATGATATGGAATTTTGTTTGGTTATTATTGATGCTCTGGATAAAGAATGTTTAAAAGCATCAGAGAACATTGAAGATTCTCCAATAGAAAAGATTCCACCAAAGTTTGAAGAAGTGATCAAATCAACAATCAAGAACTAAAAGAGATTAATTTCAGAACTACAGAAGAGTCTACACCAACCTTTCTTAGTTATCTATTTAATGAAGAGGAATCTACAGAAAAGACTAAATTGATTTCAAAGTTCAAAGTCTCTTTCGCTTGGAGTTACGATGAGATGCCTCTACTAGCTCTAGAAGTTACAGTTCATAAGTTTGGATTAGAGCAAACTGCGGATCCAGTCAAACAAGCTCCCAGAAAAATGTATCTTGAAATTGAACAACAAGTTATTGTTAAGGTCAAAAGATAATAGACACTAATTTTATTCATGAAGAGCAATATCCAACATGGTAAGTTAGTGTGGTGCCAGTTAGAAAGTTGAATGGTCAAATTTGAGTGTGTCGACTTTAGAGATTTGAATAAAGTGTGCCCAAAGGATGACTTTTCACTACCGTACCAAAATTAATGATGAATATTGCATTGTCTCATGCAATTTTTTCTTTTTTGGATAGATCATCTAGATATAATCAATCTGAAATGTCCTTAGAAGATGAAAGGCTTATAGCTTTTAGAAAACCGATCGAGATATATTGCTACGTAGTAATACCTTTTGGATTAATGAATGTTGGTGCAACCTATTAGTGGGCAATGACAATAATTTTCAATGAACTCATTCACAATCAGGTTGAGATCTATATGGATGATCTAGTCATTAAAAGAAAGCACAAAAATAAACACATGTATGATTTGAGAATTGTCTTTTAACGGTTAGATGATTTAATTTTAAAATGAATCCACTAAAGTGCACATTTGGTGTCACCTCTGGTAAGTTTTTAGGATTTGTTGTCCATCACCACGGACTTGAAATCGATACTCAGAAGATTAAAACTATCTTAGAAATGATGTCTCCTAAGAGATTAAAGCAATTACAATATTTTCAAAGGAAGCTAGCATTTCTAAGAAACTTTATATCTAATCTATCAGGTAGGTGTCAATCATTTTCTACGTTAACCAAGAAAAATGCCAAGTTTACTTTAAGAAATAAATGTCAACATACTTTCAAATGTATTGTAATAGCAACCCCAATCTTGGGTAGGTCGTTGATACTTTATACCACGACATTAGATAACTCCCTCGGAGCTCTATTAGCTCAAGTCAATAATGAGGGTAAAGAAAAGGTCCTTTATTAATTAAGTCATCATCTAATACCAGTGGAGGTAATGTATACCCTTATTGAGAAACATTTTCTAGCCTTAGTTTTTGCTGCTCAAAAGCTTAGACACTATATGCTTTTTCAAAAGATCAGGCTTATCTCGAAGTTTAATTTGTTGCAAAATCCTAAGTCTACTCAACAAGGAAGAAGATTATGCTAGGATCTTTTCAAATAAATACATGAAGATAGATGAGAAGTACATGAAACTACTTAAATGGTCCACTAATTTAGATTCTAGCCAAGAACCCCCTATTGTTTCTATTTGTTTTAGGCTCCCTGACCTCGAATTGCATTTGATCAACCACCAAATTATGTTTTCTATTGAAGCCAACTTAGGGATACCTACGAAAATTGATGTACAAACATTTGATCTAACAAGAGCCTCAGCTACAAAAATATTGGTTGAAATATGCATAGCTCTTCCTGATATAGAGGGGAAATGGATTGCCACAGCTCAATGGATATTGGCAACCAGTTATCATGGAACAAAAACCTAATTATCATGTAAACTGTAATATGTTTTGTCACTCCTTAGAAAAATGCTTCATACTTCATACTGAGTTGAAAGCAAATGCTCTTATTTATTTAGATGCCATGGACAAGGAACAAAACTGTTATCAAAATTGCATTCAAGATCTACCACTTCAAAAGGTGGCTGCAGTTGAGGAGAATCAACCTTTGATACTCACTTGAAGAAGAATAAAATAAGGAGATGGTAAACTTGGAGACAAATTTGGTGGTTGAAGATTTAGCTATGAAACAACCAACAGAAAAAGAGGGGACTACAATTGCTACTAAAGAGGTACACCATACATATCAACCACTAGAGAAAGATGCTAAGGTGATTCCAGAAGAAATGATATACCCAATAGTACAATTTAATGACAACATTGTTATCAATGAGGGGTCACTTACTGATATGAGACAATTAATTAAGAAAGATTGGTCTGTGAAAAAAGTAAGGAGAAAGAAAAGAGGCCTTTTGGAGCTGAAGCATCTACCAGAGTAAAATATCATAACTGCCGGGAGGTCTTCATACAATCACAAGGTTGTTTCCCTCTCTAGACTAACAAGAGCAAGGAAGTCAATCTATCGTGATTAATATTTAATTTGAAGTGTTAAGGGAATAGCTAACCCCGTTTCCCTTAATAGTTTGGTTAAACTCAATAGGGTCTTTAAATTTTGGTGCATGGCTATACTTGAACCAATGGTACACAATAATCAAAAACAAATTCTAATGAATTTTAATGGATTTAATCATTATGAAATTTTAAATAAAAAGATTTGGCTTCTCTATAGAAAGAAATGGATGTAGCTATACTTGAACATCCTCATTGATCACCCACAATTCATCCATATGGAATTTAACATGGAGCATTTAGCTGGTTGTGCTACATTAATATATGCAAGTTGCAGCAGTGCTAATAAATCAGAACTATGGTCCAATCTTCTTAAGATGAGTGAAAATATGCAAAAAAGCTAGATCATTGGAGGGGACTACAATAGTATTGCAAAACCATCTGAAAAAAAAGGAGGTAGAACACCTTATCTGAACGGTATGCTCATTTTCTCCAATAACATCCAAACTGCTAGGTTATTTGATTTGGGATGCTAGGGATCTCCCTTTTCTTGAAGACAAGGGAATATTTATGAAAGACCGAATAAGTTCTTTGCCAACAAGCACTAGATGGAAATCTTCACTTATTATTTAGTGAAACATTTACCAATGACTGTAATACAACAGTAAAAACTGATCATAAGCCACTTATTCTCAACATTTCAGCTACAAATACAACAGTAAAAACTCTATTCAGATACCCGAATGCATGGTCTAAACATAGAGATTATTTAGAGGTGGTGAAGGAAGATTGGGACACTAAAATTTCTGGAAGTCATTGGTACAGACTTTGGCAACTCCAAAAAGATATAGCTAAGGAGTTGAAGAAATGGAATTGGTAATGTTTTGGACACCTACACCACAAAGTTCATAAACTGAACAAAAGATTGTATATTTGGAGGAAGCCCTTCAAAAAGGGGAGGCCACTGAATCGGATCTTCAGAAAGCTAATGCTACTCTACTAAAAAACAATTAATTTGGATGAACAATTTCTACAACAAAAAGCTGCTGACAACACAATCACTGAAGGGGAAATGAATTCTAGATACTACCATGTTATCATCAAGTATAGAAGGAAGATTAATGTTGTTTTTAAGATCAAAGATGATAAAGGCTACTGGCTGACTGATCCCTCACAAATTTCCTCTAATGTTGTGGATTATTTTCAAAATTTAATGACCCATGCTCCTACTGAACATAAAAAAGTTATATCTGAACTATTTGCTGAAGGTAGAGAAGATAACTGGAAGCTAAAGCACACACACCCCCTGATGAAACCGAAATTAAGAAGGCATTCGACACTATAGATGGGGATAAAATAGCGACGCTTGATGGATATTCTTCTGACTTTTATAAGAAGACTTGGGCAATTTTAGAAAAGAGGTTATTTTGGCTGTTCAAAGCTTCTTTCTTGGAGTTGAACCTTCTACATATTTCACAACTACAACCATGGTCCTAATTCTAATAGAGAAAAGAAAAGATTGTTGGACTAATTTCAGACCCATTAGCCAGATGAATATCATTCCTAAAATCATAAGACAAATAATGGTAGGGAGGCTTCAACCACATATGGCTGCCTTGATCACACCAAATCAATCTACCTTTGTTTAGGGAAGATGCATTACTGATAATGTATTACTTGCTTAAGAATTATTGACAGATATTGATAAACCCTGTAGTGGAAGCAACTTGATCTTTAAATTGGATCTAAAAAAAGCATATGATACCATTAGTTGGGATTTTATACTTGAAGTGCTCTTGGTTAGGGGGTTACCTCTGAACTTCTGTAGCCAGATTAAAAGATAGTTGGCAAATACATACTAGAATGTCCTGATTAATGGGAATACCCATGGGTTCTTCAAAGCTGGAAGGGGTATCAATCAAGGAGATCCTTTCTCCCCAACTTTGTTCATCTTGGCATTTGATTACTTCTCAAGATAGCTTAATCAGGCTCACCAAACACTTCCCTACCTTAGGTACCAACACAAATCCAACTGCTTAGTGAGCCATTTTCTTATGTAGATGATGTGATTGGTTTACTAATGGCAGCAAAAAGCCTATTAAGAAAACAAAAAACATTCTAAATAAATTCTAAGAGGTTTCTGGCATGTTGTTCAACGGAGAGAAATGTCAAGTAATTTCTAGCAATAGGATGAATACTGCTTCGTGACTGTGGATTACATATTTCACTGGTTTTAAACATGCTAAACTACCTCTTAAGTATTTGGGCATACAACTTATCAAGAGTAGAAGGAAGCAAACACAGTTTGATGAGGTGGTTGAAAAGGTGAACTCTCAAATTAATTGCTGGGCTAGTTCATTTTTGTCTAATGGTGGAAAAATCACTTAAAAGCATTTTATCTTCTTTTCCCCTTTACATTCTATAAATACTAAGGATAAAGAAGAGCACACAAAAATTGCTAGAAACATCTTTTTACAAATTCCTTTGGGGAGGCTCAACAGAAACATATGCATTGGTCACATTGGAATAAATTATGCAAACTAATGGGTGCAGGTGGGCTGGGTTTTAGAAATTTGCAACACATTAGCCATGTCTTCTACTGCAAACAATAAATCAAATTTTGACTTAAAGAATCTTTATGGGCAAAATATATAGACAACAAATATTGTAAAGAGATACACCCTACTAAAGTTCAGAAAAAGCTGATTTAAACCTTGGAAAATTTGTTGAAAGTAAGGGAACAAGTTGAAGAATACTTCAGTTGGGATGTTGATGAGGGGGAGATAGATTTCTGGTTCGATAATTGCTATTAGATGGCATAATTAATAGCCTGAACCATACTGATATCAAAGCTTATCTCAAGTTCCCTGAATGTTGGAGAGATTTACAATGGGATGTGGCAAAACTTAAAAATCTAGTGGCTCAAGATACACTCCAAAAAATAACTGATATTCCTATAGATTCCAGTAAAAAAGATAAACTCATTACCAAGAACCAACTAGTCAGCCTATCTCTGATTATATCTATCAGTCATTCAGTTAGCAGTAGATTGGAGGAAAAAGATCTTGCAAAAAATTTTAACACCATCAATGTTCTCTTCAATTGGAAGTTATTCAAAAATTTTCTACCCACTGAAGATATTCTAAAGTTAAAAGGCTTGATAACTGCAATTATCTTTTCTTTTGTGTACAAAAAAGGAAGAATACATCTATCATCTTTTCATCTCATTGATAATTGCAAAATCAGTATGGAGCCTTCATTAATTTGGAGCAGCTATGCTTTAACTTGATAGACTTGGAGGAGTGTTGGAAAGATGTGATGGATCATAAACTATAGGTCATTCCTCATTATTTCTTGGTTTATCTGGATGGCCAAAATTAGCTCCAAACATGATAACAAAATAATATCTGAGTTGGAGATTTCAACAAATGGTATTGCATATATTATAAAAATCAGTAAACTCCGAAAATTCAATCTATCAAACAAGCACAGATTGGCTGAAGAGTAACTCTGCCACACAATAGAAGAAAAAGTGATGCAACAGGAGAAATGGAGAAAACCTAAACCACCATGGATCAAAATAAATACTGATGGTAGCTTTGTTTCTTCATTTGCTGGAATAGAGCGAGTATGTAGGGATCACATAGGGAAATGTTTATGGTTCTTTCAGTCACCTATATATGCATAAGAAACCTTAGAAGCTAAAGCAATTGTAGTTTTCTGGGCACTCAAATTTGCAGTTCAAAAGCAATTGAATTGCATACACATGGAGTTGGACTCAATGCAATTATTACAAATGATAAAAATTAATCATACATTCCATGCAACCTACAAATAGGCTTAATAAAATTAGAGCTATAACCTTAAAATTTCAAGTCCTATGGAGCCAGATTCCAAGAAAAGGTAACCAACCGACAAATTGGTAAGCTAAAACAGGTAACTATACTGGTATTACTTCCTTTAGCAATGCTCCAAGCCGCATTTTAAAATTTTTCTTACATGGGAATCTGCTTGATATCCTTATTATTAGATGTTATATATATATATATATATATATATATACGTTTAGTTTGGGGGGTATGTNTATATATATATATATATATCTGTGTGTGTGCTTTCAGGTGAAGATTACGGTTAGAATTATGCTTGGTTTAGATATAGGTTTCAGCTTGGTTTAGATGGGCTATGGCTCAATTTGGATGGATTGGAGTGAGTAAGGCTTGGCTTAGGTTGGTTAGCGTGAGTAAGGGTTAGTTTGGGTTGATTAGAGTGAGCAGGGTTTGGTTGTGGTGTGTAGTGGGATAAGTAGGCTGGATTTGCTCTAGCTTGGTTTAGTTTTCGGTCTATTGAGTTAGTTTAGTTCGTTTAGGGTTAAATTAGCCATGTAGGGAATGATTCGGGTGTGTAATGGGTTACGTAGGCTCAACTAAAATAAGCTTGGGATAGTGAGTGTGTGCTTGGGTTATGTGGCTTTAGGTTTTAGGTAGGTTAGAAGGTTGGGGTTAGGTTTTGTGTGTGTGTGTGTGTGTGTGTGCTGGTTTCGAGTAGGGTTAGGCTTAGACTTAGGGTATCAAATAAGATTAGGAAAGAGAGGAAAGTGGATGTTGGGCTCGACCATGAGGATACTGGGGGAAGAATGGGTGTAATGCTCAGTCTTAGGGTTGGGATGGCAGTGATAGTAATGTAGGTCTTGATTTTGAGAAGAAGTGGGGAGAGGAGTGAGTACAGGTCTTAGTTTTAGAACTGAGTGTAGGTCTCAATTTTAGGAAGGGAAGGGAAGAGAACTATGTGTATGTCTCAGTTTCAGGATTAGGACGAGAGTGAGAGCCATATAGATCTCAATTTGTAAAGAAGCGGGGAGACAAGTGAAAGCGACGATCGGTTATGGGAAGAAATGGGAGGAGGCTTGAGTGTGGTCAGAAAAAAGAGAAAAATATGAGAGGGTCGGCCATGAAAGGAAAAGGGACCGAAGGCAAAAATTTACCACAATTCTACAACCAAAATCATGTAAAATTTATAGAAATGAAAAGTGGTGATGGGTCTATATCTTTGCTTTAGAAAATCTTTTGTATTCCTTGCCTTGGAAGATGAGTTATCCTTGCCTGCCTTAGTGCTATACTCAGTTCAAAGAGAAGAAGAGAGAAGGATGTGCCTTCCCACCCTGCTTGCTTTCAATTTGGATGGGAGAAGAGAGAAGTATAGGAGAAGGCTCTCGATTTAAATGGGGAGAAGAGAGAGAAAGATAAGTTTTGGGTTGGCGAGAAGAGAGGAAGAGGGGAATTACTGCCAAGGAAGGGAATGAGTGAGAGAGTGGGTTTCAGTTGGATGAGGGGAGGAGTTAGTGGTGTGAGTTGGAGGGAGTGGTTAAGGGGAAATATACAGATATTTAAAATTTGGAGGGAGAGACTTTTAAAAGTCAAAATATTTATTTATTGTGGTTAGGATGAAAACATAAATGTACCATTTTCAAAAGAAGAGAATGCAAGGACTTGAATTGTCCAATCCATTTTCAAAGAGACATTTAACTCAAAATATGTCAAATTTAAGTAACTAGGTGGCAATTACAAAAAATTTTGACTTGACCTCATTTAATAGAGGAAGATACAATAAATTCAATGGTGCAATTTATTTTGGTCAAGTGGACCCGATCTCATCATATTTCATATAAAAATGTGGGGCCCACTCTATGAGAGAAAATTTTGGTGGACTTTGAGTATGAACATTTGGTTTGTTTTAATTGACTAATTCAAGTATTTTTAGATCATATTTAGGTTGATTCAAGTTTGATTTCAATTTAAGTTCATTTGAGTTGATTATCACGATTGTTCTTCTTGTTATCTAAATTATCATCAATATTATTATCAGCTCAATGGGATAACAAATAGAGTTAGATTTGAGCATGAAGGAGTTCATTTGAAAGATTGTTATGATTCAAACGCACTCTCAGCCTTTTGAAAATAATGATTCGTTAAAAAATTTACGTCAAAGTGGTTTGCATAAAAATGTTAAATGCAAAATTCTACATAAAAATCTTAAATGCAAAATTCTACATAAAAATAGTATCTGGTGACCATCAAAGTGGTTTGCATGCTGCCTATATGTATTTATGAACATCATGCAACTTAGGGATTGTAATTTCGATCACCGGATTGGCCTTTGAAAAAAAATTATAGTTTTAGGATGCATGAAACATTATTCATGGATAAAATATTAAACAGACTTATTTGCATAATCTTTATATGTAATAATAAATATCATTCAAATTCCATAATAAAATTACAAGCCCTATAATAATTTGCACAAAAAATGATAATTTTGAGTGTTCGTTGGTTAATATCAATTTCTAAATCAATTTAAGAGTTTAGTTGAGATTAATTATATTTAATTTTATTTTGGTTTGATTGATTTTCCTTTAGTTAAATTTTAAATTAAGGTGCAACTCAAATTTTTGCGCAAGTGAGGCTCAATTAAACACGAGAGAAGCGACTGCTTGAAAATAAGATCAACAATATTATCTTAAATAAATTGTTATCACCACCCGCCACCTCGCGTCACCGCTCACCACCAATAAATTATATAATACCATTCATACATTTAAATATATTATTTTCATTCTACTTCAAACCCAACCAAAGAAAGATGAAATCATATATTTGTGCTACAATGAACTAAATAAATTTAAAATATTTCAGATATAGTACATTACTTCAGCATTACATTTATTTTATACAACATTAACTTGTAAGCAACCCAAAATTTTTAATATTTTGATATTTTAAAAAAATTATATTGAAAATTCTGCATTTTTAATCATTGTCAAGCAACATTGCTTGAAAAGCTAAGATTTAATTTTTTTTTTTAATTTCTAAATTTAAATAGCCTGAAGTTCTATAGAAGTGCTAAAATAATCCCCAACAATTTACATGGAGCCATGCTTTTAAAATTTATAAAAAATATGAAAATAATCCCCAACTCTTATAGAATTGAGCTCCAATAATTCCATTTGAGTACCATTTCAATCTTATTTTTAATAATCTTAAGACTAATTTGACACTTTTAAAAGCTCAGGACTAAAACAGCCTCATGTAAATAATCATGAACTATTTTAACATTTTACTCGCTTTATATTTGCATAAAGAACAAGATTGCAAGATTTTAATGTGCTTTGTTTGTTTTAGGAAATAATCTTTTCTATTTAAGAATCTTAGAATAATGTAGAGACTTATTCCCCCATAAACTTCTTATATGCATAAATTTAAATTTGAATCACTACCTTTATGATGGTTCAACATTGATTTAAAATTCAAATTTAATTAGACTACTTATACAAATTTATTCAAATCAATACAAAAGTTTGAGCCTTGTTGTCCCAACATTCAAACATAAAGTGCCTGCCTCAACAAAATTCACATTTTGTTTAAAAATACATTGAATCAAGCTAAAACCTTACTTGAACAAAAATACATAATTATTAAAATATATTTTTACCAATCATTGAACATTATTCAAATTTGATTCTTCTAACCCAGTTGTCTATTCCACATTCAAATTCTAATAAATAAACTCAATTTTCATTAATTCTTACCCTCATAATAAATATAATGCATATCAATCATGTAATAAAAACATTAGAATAATCACCCATTGCTACATGATGTCAAATGAAACAACCTCATCAAAGTGGAAGATCAAGATATCTTTACACTTCTATAAACAAAACTCGAATAAGAAATCCGATAAATCTACAAGATCTATGAGAGAAAATGTTGAATTGCATAAAAGAGAGGAACGAATAGCAATTCTTGATGTTACAAATGGGAAATCAAACAATATTTCACGCGCAATACGTTATGGATAATAAAAAAATTTATTTTCATCCTAGATAAACATTGTGGGATATTTAGTACTACAAATTGCAGACGTTAATCGTTCCAAATTCCTACTTACATTACAGGAGCTTCATATGATGGATATGTCAATATTTTTCAGTACTACAAATTGCAGATCCAAGTATCAGTAATATCATAGAACACTTTGTTCTTCACAAATTATAATTAAATAAGAAAGACCATACAATATACTATCTAAAAGCACATGGAACGGCTAAGAGAGCATTGCTATTGGAGATGAGTGAATTGAAAGCCAATGGGAAGGTGGCATGGTCATTCACAAGAAAAGGGATTGCATTGCATAAATATATGTATTTTATGCAGATTTTACAGCCATACGCTCACCAATAGATAGTAGCCTTCTGTCGAACACATGCGGAGATCTCATCTGGGGTAGATCTGCAAAATAGTAGATCTGGTCAGACGAAAGTGCAGAAATGAAATTCTTATTCTCATACCCAAACGAGACAATAATCTCATAGACTAACATGCTTGGTTTCCTCGTGAATTTACAATGGTAACAATGGCAAAAGAATTTACTCAGTTTGAAATTAAGAAAAAAAACACATTGATATTTTTCACAAGCACATTAAAGCTTCATCACCCAACAATATCAGCAACTTCGTCGTAAATTCACTTGTCAGAACACATGATGATATGGAATCTTCTGATGCGGATTGGAGGGAGGCGGGNGTGTGTGTGTCAAACTTTCAGGTAAAGATTAGGGTTAGGTTTATGCTTGGTTTACGTATAGATTTCGGCTTGGTTTAGATGGGCTAAGGCTCGATTTGGATGGATTGGAGTGAGTAAGGCTTGGCTTAGGTTGGTTAGGGTGAGTAAGGGTTAGTTTGGGTCGATTAGAGTGAGCAGGGTTTGGTTGTGATGTGTAGTGGGTTAAGTAGGCTGGATTTGGGCTAGCTTGGGTTAGTTTTCGGTCTATTGAGTTAGTTTAGTTCATTTAGGGTTAAATTAGCCATGTAGGGAATGATTCGGGTGTGTAATGGGTTACTTAGGCTCAACTAAAATAAGCTTGGGTTAGTGAGTGTGTGCTCGGGTTATGTGGCTTTAGGTTTTAGGTAGGTTAGAAGGTTGGGGTTAGGTTTTGTATGTGTGTGTGTGTTGGTGTGTGATGGTTTCGAGTAGGGTTAGGCTTAGACTTAGGGTATCAAATAAGATTAAGAAAGAGAGGAGAGTGGATTTTGGGCTCGACCATAGGGAAAATGGGGGAAGAATGGGTGTAATGCTCAGTCTTAGGGTTGGGATGGCAGTGACAGTAATGTAGGTCTTGATTTTGAGAAGAAGTGGAGAGAGGAGTGAGTACAGGTCTTAGTTTTAGGAGTGAGTGTAGGTCTCAATTTTAGGAAGGGAAGGGAAGAGAACTATGTGTATGTCTCAGTTTCAGGATTAGGATGAGAGTGAAAGCCATATAGATCTGAATTTGTGAAGAAGTGAGGAGACAAGTGAAAGCTTCGATCGGCTATGGGAAGAAATGGGAGGAGGCTTGACTGTGGTGAGAAAAAAAGAGAAAAATATGAGAGGGTCGGCCATGAAAGGAGAAGGGACGGAAGGCAAAAATTTACCACAATTCTACAACCAAAATCATGTAAAATTTATAGAAATGAAAAGTGGTGATGGTTCTATATCTTTGCTTTAGAAAATCTTTTGTATTCCTTGCCTTGGAAGATGAGTAATCCTTGTCTTCCTTATTGCTATACTCAGTTCAAAGAGAACAAGAGAGAAGAATGTGCCTTCCCTCCCTGGTTGCTCTCAATTTGGATGGGAGAAAAGAGAAGTATAGGAGAAGGCTCTCGATTTGAATGGGGAGAAGATAGAGAGACAAGTTTTGGGTTGGCGAGAAGAGAGGAAGAGGGGAATTACGACCAAGGAAGGGAATGAGTGGGAGAGTGAGTTTCAGTTGGATGAGGGGAGGAGTTAGTGGTGTGAGTTGGTGGGAGTGGTTAAGGGGAAATAGATAGATATTTAAAATTTGGAGGGAGAGACTTTTAAAAGTCAAAAATATTTATTTATTGTGGTTAGGATGAAAATATAAATGTACCATATTCAAAAGAAGAGAATGCAAGGACTTCAATTGTCCAATCCATTTTCAAAGAGACCTTTAACTCAAAATATGTCAAATTTAAGTAACTAGGTGGCAATTACAAAAAAATTTGACTTGAGCTCAGTTGCAATTGATTTTGGTCAGAGTGGACCCAATCCCATGATATTTCATTTAAAATTTGGGGCCCACTTCATGAGAGAAAATTTTGGTGGACTTTGAGTATGAACATTTGGTTTGTTTTAATTAACTAATTCAAGTATTTTTAGATCATATTTAGGTTGATTAAAGTTTGATTTCAATTTAAGTTCATTTGAGTTGATTATCACGATTGTTCTTCTTATTATCTAAATTTTCATCAATATTATTATCGGCTCAATGGGATAACAAACAGAGTTAGATTTGAGCATGAAGGAGTTCATTTGAAAGATTGTTATGATTCAAACACACTGTCAATCTTTTGAAATTAATAATTCGTTAAAAAATTTACGTCAAAGTGGTTTGTATAAAAATCTTAAATGCAAAAAACTACATAAAAATAATAATTCATTACTTCAGCATTACATTTATTTTATACAACATTGATTTGTAAGCAAACCAAAGTTTTTAATATTTTGATATTTTAAAAAAATTATATTGAAAATTCTTGATTTTTACTCATTGTCAAACAACATTGCTTGAATGGCTAAGTTTAAAATATTTTTTTTTAATTTCTAAATTTAAATATCCTGAAGTTTTATACAAGTACTAAAATAATCCCCAACTATCTACATGGAGACATGCTTTAAAAATTTATAAAAATATGAAAATAATCCCCAACTCTTATAGAATTGAGCTCCAATAATTCCATTTGAGTACCATTTCAATCTTATTTTTAACAATCTTAAGACAAATTTGACACTTTTAAAAGCTCGGGACTAAAACAGCCTCATGTAAATAATCATGAACTATTTTAACATTTTACTCATTTTATATTTGCATAAAGAACAAGATTGCTAGATTTTAATGTGCTTTGTTTGTTTTAGGAAATAATCTTTTCTATTTAAGAATCATAGAATAATGTAGAGACTTATTCCCCCATAAACTTCTTATATGCATAAATTTAAATTTGAATCACTACCTTTATGATGGTTCAACATTGATTTAAAAGTCAAATTTAATTAGACTACTTATACAAATTTATTCAAATCAATACAAAAGTTTGAACCTTGTCCCAACATTCAAACATAAAGCGCCAGCTCCATAACTATTAAAATATATTTTTACCATTCATTGAACATTATTCAAATTTGATTCTTCTAACCCAATTGTCTATTCCACATTCAAATTCTAATAAATAAACTCAATTTTCATTAATTCTTACCCTCATAATAAATATAATGCATATCAATCATGTAATAAAAATATTAGAATAATCACCCATTGCTACATGATGTCAAATGAAACAAACTCATCAAGCTAGAGGATCATGATATCTTTACACTTCTATAAACAAAACTCGCATAAGAAATCCGATAAATCTACAAGATCTATGAGAGAAAATGTTGAATTGCATAAAAGAGAGGAACGAATAGAGCAATTCCTGATGTTACAAGTGGGAAATCAAACAATATTTCAAGCACAATACGTTATGGATAATAAAAAAAATTATTTTCATCCTAGATAAACATTGTGGGATATTTAGTACTACAAATTGCAGACGTTAATCGTTCCAAAGTCCTACTTACATTACAGGAGCTTCATATGATGGATATGTCAATATTTTCCAGTACTACAAATTGCAGATCCAAGCATCAGTAATATTATAGAGCACTTTGTTCTTCACAAATTATAATTAAATAAGAAAGACCATACAATATACTATCTAAAAGCACATGGAACGGCTAAGAGAGCATTGCTATTGGAGATGAGTGAATTGAAAGCCAATGGGAAGGTGGCATGGTCATTCACAAGAAAAGGGATTGCATTGCATAAATATATGTATTTTATGCAGATTTTACAGCCATACGCTCACCAATAGATAGTAGCCTTCTGTCGAACACATGCGGAGATCTCATCTGGGGTAGATCTGCAAAATAGTAGATCTGGTCAGACGAAAGTGCAGAAATGAAATTCTTATTCTCATACCCAAACGAGACAATAATCTCATAGACTAACATGCTTGGTTTCCTGTGAATTTACAATGGTAACAATGGCAAAAAAATTTACTCAGTTTGAAATTGAAAAAAAAAAACACATTGATATTGTTCACAAGCACATTAAAGCTTCATCACCCAACATTAAAGAGTAATGCTTATATTTTGAGAGAGAGGGAGAGAGAGCATTTCCTCTGCAAAAACTTCGAAGTTGAGCTGAAGAGATACTACTGGAGAATGCAAACAAAAAAGTCACCTCAAAATATAAGAGATCCCCCTCTGGACAAACTTTGATTCGTTCTATTCTACAACCAAAAGATTGGACAAAAAAACAAAGCTTGCTATATAAATAAGAGAAGCTGCACATATATTTCATTTATATTTATCCACACACACACATGCATACATACATATATACATACAAGCACACAAACAAACATAATGCACACAAGCATTACTCTTTGCATCAGTTTAAGNTGCACACATACATATATACATACAAGCACACAAACAAACATAATGCACACAAGCATTACTCTTTGCATCAGTTTAAGCCTGCCGTAAGCATATACGAACCACAACCAAATGTAAGAATGTCGAGATGTGGAACCTGAAGGAGCACCCACACAACCACAAGGAAGTGTTACAATCCCAAGCAGAAGGGAGAGGCGGTGTACCAACATCATACTAGCGTAGCTATGCCAGCCAAAAGTAAACACGCTGGCGTAACCACACCCAAATCGGCTTATCCACGCCGCGGTCCTCTGACTCCCGGCTTCAAAACATAGCAATAAATAATCATTTAGAGAAGCCGTATAACTACATTGCACGCGATTTTTCTCCCATTTCAATTCTTAAGTTTACAATTCATAGTGGTTGTTGGCATCAATTTTTGGATGTCATAAGTATAGGGTGTCCACCTGTGATCGGCGAAAATTTGTTATCGCNTGTAGCTATGCCAGCCAAAAGTAAACACGCTGGTGTAACCACACCCAAATCGGCTTATCTACACCGCGGTCCTTTGACTCCCGGCTTCAAAACATAGCAATAAATAATCACGTAGAGGAGCCGTATAACTACGTTGCATGTGATTTTTCTCCCATTTCAATTCTTAAGTTTTCAATTCATAGTGGTGTTTCTCATGCTTACGTGCAATGAACTCTCGACGGAGCATAACAGTTGCAGTGTATTTGAAAGGGATTTTCATCGTGTGATTTCGCTTGTGCGATCAATAAAAGATTTGAAGCGAAATTTTGGTAGCTTGTAAGTTCCAGTGTTGTAAAGAAAATATCTGAGTGGTAAAAATCACTGTACATTTCTCCTTTTATCATGAATTTTGGTGTTGTGGTGTGGCTCCATGATTTTTTTCTATTCTCCAGTTTTCCACATTAAATCTTGGGGTGCTTTTCTGTGATTACTTTTTTGTGCATTTTTTTCAATATTTTGTTCCATCTCTCGAATAAGTGTGATCCAATTTTCTAAGGTGTGGTTTTGATTTCAAATTGTTCGAAGCCCTTGGTTTTCCATCCCAACATACATTATCACAACGAGGTTTCTTCTTTTATGACTTTTCATTCGAGTTGAAGCAACAACTACGAGCGATGTAAAAAATGAAGAAGTTCAATGAATCTAACTTTGCATTTTACAAAATACAAATATTTCTTGTATCAAAAGAAATTGTATTTGCCACTATAAGGAATCACCAAGGAACTTGAAATGAAGGCTACGGAAGAATGGAAAGTACTGGATCAAACGAACATATGTATGATCCGTCTTTCATTTTTCTTGTCTGTTGCGTTCAATATAATGAATGAGAAAATTACGGTGGATCTCATAACGACACAGACAAAAATGTATAAAAAACTATCTACTTCATATAAGATTTTTCTGATAAAGATGTTATTCAATATGAAGATAAACTGTAGTTCAGTGGCAGAACACTTAAACAATTTCAATTCTGTGACTAGCTAACTACATTTTGTATGTATCAAATTTAATAATGAGATCAAGGCACTGTTAATTCTGTCTTCATTGTCAGATTTTCACAGCGGTGCATAACTCTTACGGGAATATGAAATTGACCTTTTGATGATACCAGTGCCAAATGAAAAAGTTCACAGAAAGACAACAAATGAAGAATCTTTTGGTTCTACATCGAATGTTGAAAACAAGGGAAGGAATTTTGACAGAAATACATACAAAGACAAGTTCAAGTCTAGAAGAGGAAAATTCAGGTTAGACAAAGGAAACGGCAGAGGAGAATATTGGAAATGCGAAAGGAAAGATCATTTCAAGAAGGACTGTAAACCCCAGAGAAGACTGGTGGTAGATACCAATAGATGAATTTCTCTACTAATGTCTCCACAAGTGAAATCCAAGACGAATCGTTGGTTTTATCCCTAGTCAGTGTTGAATCTTAAATAGTAGATTTAAGTGTCTCTTTTCATGCGTGCCCGAATAAAAAATGATGTTTAAAAATTACACACTAAGTGCTATATGAAAAGCTTAGTTGGAAGATAACAAAGCCTGCAGTATCGCAGGAAGGAGTGATATTAATATCAAGTTGTCTAGTGATACAGTCTAGAAGCTTAGTGAAGTAAAACATGTTTCAAGTCTGAAGAGAAATCTAATCTCGATGTGCCAGCTGGCAAAGTCAAGATACGTGACTTTCACAGGTAATTCGTGGAAGGTAATTAGGGGGCAACAATGGTGATGGCTCGAGCCAACAATGAAAGCACTCTTTACCCAATCAATGAGATGAAAATCTATTGATGTGACTAAAACCAACACTGATGCAGATATTTGACATCACAAGTTTAGTTATATTATTGCTAAAGAATGAAATCCGTACTTTCAAAGAATAAGCTTCAGGGTTTTTAATATATGAATTTAGTGTTACGTGAAAATTATGTATATGGCAAACAGAAGAAAGTTTTTTCTCCAAAGATGAGTCATTGGTGAAGACAAAGAAGCTATAGTTAGTCAATATTTACGTATGGGTTATAATCCAACTCAGTTTATTGGCAGTCTTCACTATTTTGTCACTTTCATTAATGATCACATCAGAAAATTATGGTTGTAATTCACAAAGCATAAATCTAACTCTTTTGAAGCGTTTAAGAAGTGAAAATTTATGGTAAGAAATGAGAAAGACTTAAGGTTGAAGTGTCTCAGATCAGATAATAAAAGTGAGTATCGTGATCAGTGGTTCATACATTTCTATGAGGCAGAAGGATCACACATGAGTTCACTGTTCTAAGAACAACAAAACAAAATGGAGTGGTTAAGCGCATGTGTCGGCAGTCAAATTTGGAAAGAGATATTTGATTTAATATAATATATATATAGTTCTGTAATGTAATTGTTTAATTTAAAAAATGTGAGACCGAACCGATCTCATATATTTAATAGTTTAAATGATCAAGCACAACACCGCAAGTAACACACTTATCCCTAAGAATATGTTTATTACTTGATAGTGAGGCTCGATTAAATAAACTACAGAATTTATGACATTCGTCTGGTCTACGAACCTTTTATTTTAACCGACAAGTTCTCCTACTTAACATTAAAAATTAGATAGAGTTTATATTACCTGAGTTCTGAAAGCTCCCTATAGAAGCAAGCCTCTACAGTTAATTACCTCTCAAATAACTGAAGTCACTTAAGATAACTCTCGATGATAATTAGAAGTATCTATCTTCATGAATTCAAAGTTTAGGGTTTCCAAGGTTAGACATAGTAAAGTGGGGAAAGGGACCAAATGAGAACATTTATTTTTTGAATCAAAGGAAATAAAAGTAGAGGATGTCACGAATCCTGAGAAGAACCTCAATGACTTCCCAAACTATCATATTGTTTGGCTCCAATTCCGAGAAGATGTTATTTGATGTTTCATCCTACCAATTTTATTATTTAAGACTTATATTTGCATGATACAGTCATATAAATGGTCTGGAAGTTATGAGAATTTACATCGTATCGGACGACAACCTCAGAACCTAAAACGAGTTAGGACTTAGATTGCACAACCTGGCTGTGCGAAAGCTTAAACGATAAAGTGAGGATTTATGTCGCGCTAGGCAGACTACCTCGAAGTCCTATGGCTTGTTGTTTAATTCTAAGGAAAGGTTTGTTGTTATAGCTCGTCATCCTCCACCTGCTGCTTCTCCGTTGTGCTGCCCACGAAGACTTGCTCCAAGCTCCAAACTGTAGCGACTCTAAGTTTAGTTTACATTTTGCATTTGCAAATATAATTATTGTTGGGTCTCTTTAAAGTAAATAATGCAATAAAAAGAATAGCGAATTGCAGAAAACTTAAAAAAATTGCTAGAAAATCTGGTATAATAAAATCATAGTAAAAAAACACGAACAAGTAAAACAAAACACGATGTCACGTATAGAGGACCAGGAGCATGTGACTTATACGTGACATTGGGAATGTCCCCAATTGCTAGGAGGATTTGAGTTTAAGGCTCAAACTCAAATCCCGAAGCATTGGATTTCACTGTAGGGTAAGTCATGACGGGAATTTCCCTACTTTATTTAATTAAAAGAAAGTTATAAAAGAATCTTGGTGTATCATTATATTTAGTAAATTAAGGTCAAATGTCTAATTTCATCGTTCATTTGAAAATTAGGTAAAGAAATTCTCATCTAGGGTGTGCTCCTAAAGTCTAAGAAGCCTATGCCTCTAACTTGAGCTTGCAATGATTTGAGGTATTTTGTTTTCAATAAAGTGTTTTCCAACTAATACTCAAATTTTTTTTAAGTGTTTTCCAAATAATTAAATCAAAAATTTACATTTTTGACTTAAACATTATAACAAAAACAAATCAATGAAGAAGGAGGTCGACCCACTTCTAAAATAAAATCAATAAAACAAAGGGGCAGAAACCGCAAGTAAATCGGCCTAAAGGCGTTTAAATTCTTTCAAAAATAATGACTAAATTATTCTCAAAATATGCGTAAAAGCCTCAAAAAATAAGCACTTAAAATGCCCCATATCGATGTATAAAAGCTTCCAAAAATCAGCAGTTTAAGTGCCCACATCAATGTATAAAAACTTCCAAAAATCAGCACTTTAAGTGCCCATATCGATGTATAAAAGCTTCCAAAAATCAGCACTTAAAGTGCCTACAGGGCCCCAAAAAAGCTATCAAATAAACCCAACAGATGGTGCCCGAAAGTCATCAATTTCATATTTAAAAGCAACCACCAAAACTTCAAAAAATCAGCACTTAAATGCCCAAAGGGCCTCCAAAAAGCTATCAAATAAACCCAACAGATGCTGCCCGAAAACCATCAATTTCATATTTAAAAGCAACCACCAAAAAAAGTGTTTAAAGCCCCGCCTCCAACCCATAAGTCACTTTGATAATTCTATATGCATTTCTTAAAAATCTGAATGGGAAGAAAAAGGGTTTGAATCTCAAAAGTTCATATATGATTCAATGTTCAAGAGTCGGATATACAAATATATAAAAATTTGAGAATCATGTACATAAATACGCTGAGAATTTGTATATGATTTCAGGATAGGTAAATCTCCACACGAAATGAACATAACACCTCCAACTATATAGCAACAATTCTTTATTACAGGCTTCAAATAAAAGATTGTTAGCATCAACCTATACGAATTTTCAGATTCACATAAACTACAAATTTATATAAAGCCGACGCAGCTAATTTCAGAATTTGCATAACAATAACTTCCAATTTTGATATCAGCATGGGGATTTATATAATTTCAACGAAGGTATTGACATATACACCACCAAAGTCATAGAGATTTTTGGAAAGAAAGCTGAAATTCAGTTGTTATAAATGTAAACATATAAGAATTGGATAGTAGATATGTAAATGTTGCATTTTAGGTGATAAATCTGTAAATACATAATGACAATGTGATAGGTATGTAAAAATCAGAGTTCAGGTGTTGGATGGGTCAACGCATAAGATATGTTTGGTACACATGTAATTAGTATTTGCCTCTTGATTTCCCACGACTCCATGATTTGAGGCCAGAGCAAGTAAATACAAACTACCAAATAAACTTCCTACTAAATGGCTTGCCCAAAGTAAGAATGCAAATAAATCATCCCTGGATAGAAATTATTATTTAGCAGTACAATTCATGCAGCTGAACCAATATCTTCACTAGTTCAAGCATGGTATGAATTTAACCACCCTAAATATTCCAAGAAAGTATGCTCCTATATTCCCCGTTTGAAGCTATAGATAAATTCGAAACCATAAGCAAGTTGAGATTCAAAGTATATAACCTTATATAATCAAGGAAAGCCCAGAAACCTTTAGTTTCAAATGCTAGGTTTCTCATTTTGTAATCAAATTTGGGCAACCAATCAAGTTATTTATAGCATAAGCATCAATCCAATGATGTAAGACTGTAAAATTCATTATTTTCACAAAAACTTTGAGGGTAAAAAGAATGTCCAGTATGCTAGGTGCACTACCATGGGCAACATTGCAAAGAAGGGCATATAAATGTAAAATTTGATTCATAGCTATGAGAGAATATTGGGAGCAAAGCGTTAGAATAAATTGGCCAGCTCTCCCTCGTCATAACAAATCGCACAGCGCTNCACTCTCCACGTTTTACTTTTTCTCTTGTTTGTCTCTTTGTCGTATGTCACTTCTTATTCGGTTTCTCTCCTCTTCAAATCATTTATATGGTTCAAGAGGGAGATTTATTTGAATGGGGGAAGTATACGACGATCGACAATCTGGCGACTCCTTTTTAAAATAAAAAAAAGAGAAAAATGAACGGAAACAGTGGTGTTTCTCATGCTTACGTGCAATGAACTCTCGACGCAGCATAACAGTTGCAGTGTATTTGAAAGGGATTTTCATCGTGTGATTTTGCTTGTGCGAATAGTAGAATTCAAGTTGGTTGGTTGAAGTGGAGGAATGCTTCGGGCCTTTTGTGTGATAGAAAAGTACCNAGCTTGTTTTATGTTTTGCATCATGTTGTATGTCTGCACTTGCATGTGTTTCCTTGTTTTCTTTCTGTGTTTTATCTGGGATTTCACGATACAACATAGGCTCATTAAGGACCCTAAAATTTTAATTTTTTCTACAAAAATCCTAAAATAAAATCTTCAAGATAATTAACATTAAGGATTCTAAAATTGTAATTTTCTACAAAATCCTAAATAAAATATTCAAGATAATTAAAAATTAGGGATTAAAATATTCAGGATCTAAAAATTGCAATATTTACTTTCTACATATTTAATAGGACCTTCACAATACTTAAGATCATTCTAGATAACTGCATTCATCTTTGCATGTCGCGAGGAGGAGTCCTCGTACTTTTCCAACCTGACTGGCCCAGCATACCTTCATATAGGTGGTTGTCTAGTGTGCCTAGGGGTGTAAGTCCTTTTGTTTAGAGTGTTTCTAGCTTTGTAGCTGAACCTCCACTTTCTCTTCTTTCCTGAGGCGTCTTTGCTACTTCGGCAGGGGTATAAGTCCCACCTCTTGGAGCTTCAGCTGTAGTCAGAGGATAGAGTTTCTTTCCTCTGACCTTAGGGCTACCGAAGTTCCCGTGGATGATGCAATTCACGGATTGCTGGCCGGGGATTTCACGACGTGTTGGGTCGACTACCTTTACGACCAGGTAGACTTAGGGTCCTAGTAGCTGTGTATGATGGGTTCGTGGTACCCCGACCCAGTTACCTCTACCTTTTAGGATCATTCTACCTTCCTTTTTGTTGAGCCCCTTTGAGNCAGGTACCGCTATGGGGGGAAGTAATGATTTCTGACCCTTTTGCTTGCAGGTGCTATTAGCTCCCCCCACTTTTAAGGCATATGATACGTTATATGCATGTGAGTTTTCCCGCTGACACTTGTTTTCATGCAGGATTGAGTTTTTTTCTTTTCTCTATCTATTTTTTTAGAGTCTAGGAGAGTCTTGTAGCAGAAATAAGATACGGGCATGGGTTCCGAGTCGTTAGCACGNCATCGCAGAGGCGTGGGAGAGACAGGGAACGACTTTTAGGCAGAGCGGCAGGGAGCGGTAGCAAAGGCTGCATGGAGCGTGGCGAGGGTAAGTGGAAGCTTAACCAGAGCACAGGGGAGGGGACCTCGGGTCGAACCGTCGCGACAAAGGAGAGGAGCGCTCTGCTAGGGCTCGCGTGCGACTAGAAAGAGGGGCAAGGTTGTGGCTGGACCGAGCGAGAAGAACAGGGATCGGGTGTGTGAGTCACGGGTCACAAACGGGAGAAAGCAGGATTAAGACAGGTGTACGGCCTCTCGTGTGCGTGAATTTAGGGAATAGGGATTTGGGAATTTTAAAATAAGGATTTTTCCTTCTTTTTATTTAAAAAAAGTCAAATTTCGTGCAACTTATTCGTGTGCAACACCCTAGTAAAATGGGTGTCCTCCCTACTTAATTTCGAAGTTTCAGACGCGACAACGCAGTTCGTTTCGTTATTCGAGGTCTTTCGGACAACCTCCTCGACTACCGGGTCAAAAAAACGTGTCAAATTCAATTTTCTTCAAATTTTAGGCTCGCAATCGATCGTTTCAAAAATTTATTTAAACTTTCGACAAATAACGGTGCAAACGATGTGAATTATAGTGATCAAACGTGTCGATTGTCTGAATCACAAAATTTGTGCGCATGAAGGTGCAAATTGTGCATAAGTTCATCCTAAGGTTTAATGATCTTATAGAGACTCCTTTTAGGTTTCCTCATGTTCGTTTCAACCTCCAAGTGCTAGAGGTCGATACCACACATGCAAAACTCCAAAAAGAGTAAAGAAGCATGTTGAATTCTAAAATGAGGCGGGTCCCATTTCTAAGGCTTTAAGATAGTCAAAGGGAGAACCCTAAGACTAGACCCTAAAGCCTAAAAAGGAAACTAGACCTCACTAAAAATGAGGTCAACAACATGAACAAAACCATCACATAATGTCCGAGGAGCATGAGGTTGCATATTGGGTTGCCAAGACAATTCTAAGCAAAAGTAATGAATAGTATAGTTTTTCTAATAAATCATGGTGGGTCATTACCCTTGAAAGAAGGCTTATCTGAAGAAGCCTAGAGTGAAAGAGTAAATCTATCTCATTTGAAAGTATTTGATTGTTCTGCATATGAACATATTGATGTGGGGTCTAGAAGCAATCTTTGTTCAAAATCTGTCAAATGCACTTTCATTGGATATGACTTGAATGAATTTGAGTATAAATTCTGAGACTGTCAAAATCAAAAGTTTAAAAGAAATGGGGATACTACATTCAATGAATAAATCTTAGAATTGCCCATTTGCTATTTCTAAAGAGTCTGAATATGTCAAGATAGAAGACACTGGTGATCAAAACGATGGAGATTGAAGTACTCAATCAGATGAAGAACAAGATGTTTCTCAATCACGTGCCATTAAAGTCAAGAGGTCCAAGATAATCTCGAGACTGGCACTAAGGTATTCTCTTTTTACACAATTTGGTGCTAACTAATAGTAGTGAACCAAAGTGTCATGAAGAGGTCATTTAAGTTGAAAATTCAAAGTAGTGGGAGTTTGCCATGAATGATGTATGCAGTCACTGATATCAAATCAAACTTAAAATTTGGCGATATTACCAAAAGGTAAGAGTGCAGTGCACAAGTGGGTCTACAGGCTAAAAGTAGAGTCAGATAATAACAAGAGCTACAAGACAAAACTTATTGAGAAGGGGTATCAACAGAAGGAATGAGTGGACTATACTGAGATTTTCTCCTGTAGTGAAGATATCAAGTGTCAAAGTTATGTTGAACTTAGTAATATAGGAAAATCTAAATCTAGAACAGATGGATGTAAATACAACCATTTTACATGAAAATCTAGAAAAGAAATTGTACATCTGGTGCAACAGGGGTTTACTTGGGAAAGAAGATTTAGCCTACAGTTGAAGAAGAGACCTTATGGCTTAAAGCAGACCCTGAGACAGTTGTATGGTAGATTTGATAGGTTCATGTCAGTGAGTATATGTAGTATCAAAGAGACCATTGTTGCTTTATCCAAGTGTTTGGTAATTGATATATCTTTTTTTGTATGTGGATTACATGTCGATTGAAGGATGGATAAGGAGAGAATTAGGGGCTTAAAGAAGCAATTATCAAGGAAGTTCGAGATGAATGATTTGGATCTAACCAAGATCTTTGGAATGAAAATTAGTAGGGACATGAGTGTAGGTACAGTAAAGTTATCTCAGACAGTATGTTAAGAAGTTTTCACAGAGATTAAACATGAGTGAAACAAATTCAGTTTGCAAACCCTTAGGTAGTCACTTCAAGCTATATAAAGATCTATCACCAATGTCAGAAGCAGAGCAAGCTCAGATGGGGAGAACTTCATATTTCAGCAATTGAAAGTTTAATGCATGTTATAATTTGTATAATAACATATATAACATATGCAGTTGGAGTGGTTAGCAAATACATGGGCAATCCAGGCAGGCATCATTAGAAGATGGTGAAGTGGATTCTGAAGTTTGTAGATAGAAATTTGTAGATTCAGATCTGGCGGGAGATTTAAATGATAGAAGTACAACATGGTATATATTCACTTTGGGAAACACAACGATGAGTTGGTTTGTCATACTGCAGAAGATTGTTGCACTTTCAAGTACAAAAGCCAGATATATTATTATCACTGAGCCAAGCAAGGAGATGATTTTGACTAGAGGGCCTTATGGTAGAATTGGGCAAGGAGAAAAAGATTATAAAGCTAGAGAAGTATGAGTCTTATTCATCTTGCTATAAATGTTGTTATAATGATAGTATGAGTCTTACCAAAAAAGATTATAATGATAGTATGAGTCTTATTCATCTTGCTATAAATGTTGTTTTTCATGTCATATCAAACAATATTTAGTTAGCTGAGATATCACTTTACTTGCTCTATCCCAGAAGACGAGCAATTGTACATAGAGAAGATACGCATAACTCAAAATACTACAGATATATTGACTAAACTGATGACTATCAAGAAATTAGAGTTATGCTTTAGTTATACCCTGAGAAGGTTGAGACAAGGGGCTAGCCACGCTATGGTATATGGCTATGAAGATGGATGCTATCAATATCTAATGGGAGATTGTTGATTTATATAGCCTGAAGGACCACACACACGGCTGCAAAGAGGGATTTCAATGACAAAAAGCTGGGAAAGGCAGCGTACCAATCATGTCGACGTAACTACGCACGCCAAAAGTGGCCAAAAGTAACAAGGCCGACATAACCACAACCAACCAGCATATCTACACCGTAGTACTTCGACTCCTGACTTCGGAACAGAAAATGCAAAATAATTGCATCGAAGACGACGTAACCACACTACTTGTGATTTGTCTCCCATTTTAGTTCTAAAGTTCTCAAGTCAGAGCGGTGTCTCTCATGCTTATACACGGTGATCTCTCAATGCAGCATAGAAGTTGTGCTGTGTTTGGGTGGTGAAGTTTCAGCACGTGACTACACTTGTGCGATTAAGAGAAAATTTGAAGCAGAATTCTTATAAATTCTAGTGGCAGAAAAGAATAATTGAATGGCAAAAATCTTTGTATATTTCTCCATTCATAATGAATTTTGGTGTCGCGTGGCACTATGGTTCTTTTTTTCGGTTTTTTCATGTTAAATCTTAGTGTGTTTCTCTGTGATTACTTTGTTGTGCATTTTTGTTGCAAATTTTATTCTGGATTCCTTAAATTGGTGTAATCTATTTTCCTCGATGTGGTTTTAATTGTAAATCGATTGAAGCCCTCGATTTTCCATTCCAACAAAGAAAAGATTTCCCAACATTGCAAGACATGGACACAAAAATGCAATAATATTCAAAAAATAATAATTATTAGTATTAAGATATTATTTTTAATTCGCATTACGATTTGATGGTGCCCAAATCATTAAAATCTTGGAAAGCACTGAAAGTAAGTACAGGAATATTCTATTCCAAGTCAAAATACACGAACTTGCCATTAGTTTTTACTGAAATTCAGAAGGAAATTAGCTGGAGTCAACGCCCTGCTGCCCCATTTGCTGAACATCCTCTGGTGAAAGTATTTTGATGCACCACACACTGTTCACAAATGATCTGCATTATTTATAAATGAATGTCAGGTGATGAGGTACAGGTTCTGATTGAGCTGCAATGCAAGCACAAAGTTTGATTTTGTATTGTGAAAACTTAAGATATCTAAATCACACATTCCAATAGAACACAAATTAATGAATTGCTAAAAAATGATAGAAGTGTATAGAAGTAACTGTAAGCCAGCTGTTTTGCCAAAAAAACTCTCATTGTCTAGCATAAAATATACAACACTCTAATCAACATACAGAGTTTTCATACTGCATTACAGAATCCTATCAGTGATATAGCGCCGGACCAGAAACTATATAAAAAAAATTTCCCTGAACTTATCAAAAAACATATCACACCAGCAGTTGCACTTAGTTTTACAATTTATAATAACTAACAACAATCATGGGATTCCCATCACAGAACCAGTACTAAGGATTTTTTCCAGATGGTACATCTAATTGTTAAGTTTAGCAACATGCCTCTCATACTAACTGATATTTTAAGCCAGAATTAAGAGACCAATCGCAATTCATACCTTGTAGCAGACAGCAGATACAAATATTAGAAAGCATATAAACCGTAGTCACGGAAACTTTATAAAACAGCTGAATATAAATGTCTATGCAAATATGACTAAAAATAGTCAGGCAATTCAAGTTTCTCAAATAGCAGATATTTGGGAAAGAAGCATCCTGGAATTTGATGAGAAGCGTTAGCTNTAAGATATCTAAATCACACATTCCAAATAGAACACAAATTAATGAATTGCTAAAAAATGATAGAAGTGTATAGAAGTAACTGTAAGCCAGCTGTTTTGCCAAAAAAACTCTCATTGTCTAGCATAAAATATACAACACTCTAATCAACATACAGAGTTTTCATACTGCATTACAGAATCCTATAAGTGATATGCGCCGGATCAGAAACTATATAAAAAAATTTCCCTGAACTTATCAAAAAACATATCACACCAGCAGATGCACTTAGTTTTACAATTTATAATAACTAACAACAATCATGGGATTCCCATCACAGAACCAGTACTAAGGATTTTTTCTAGATGGTACATCTAATTGTTAAGTTTAGCAGCATGCCTCTCATACTAACTGATATTTTAAGCTAGAATTAAGAGACCAATCGCAATTCATACCTTGTAGCAGACAGCAGATACAAATATTAGAAAGCATATAAACCGTAGTCACGGAAACTTTATAAAAAAGCTGAATATAAATGTCTATGCAAATATGACTAAAAATAGTCAGGCAATTCCAGTTTCTCAAATAGCAGATATTTGGGAAAGAAGCATCCTGGAATTTGATGAGAAGCGTTAGCTGATAATAGTTCTTTAAATTGAATAAGTTTATGATTTATCAGATAATTCTTACTCCCAGGGATCATCTCCAAGGAGAAGCACATCATTCTCCCTGTCAACAAATACAAGCTGCCAGCCTGATCTAAGAGGGTTTTCAAGTTGACCCTCAATACCAAACATCTGACCCAGTGCTTTGCGCAATTCAGTGTAGTTGCTGAACCGGGTGATGTCTAGTGACCTTCCAACGGATCCTGACTTGTAAACCTGAAAGCCAGTTTAAAGGTAATCTCGGAGCTCTAATCAATGTGACATGGTGAAAAAACTTACTTAGAACGCTCACCTTTACAAAAGTTTTGATTGATGGATCAATCTCATATGCATGCTGCAATATACTTGATGATTCATCAAGGCTGTGATAAAGAGAATTTTGAAGATAAGACGTTGTAAATGGCATGCCAGAAACCCCGTTGTCATTATTGTTGCCATTAATTAGATTAGGCAAAACATTGCCAAGAAGAGAGGAGGAACCAACATTGATACCATATAGGCTTTGGTTTTGTGTATCAGAAGCAGAGACAACAGATTCCTTCGTACCATCTTTGCCATGAAATGGTTGAGGTAAAACTGAATTACCAAAAGAAGAAACCTTTGGCGCAAACTGTGGATCCCATTTTTGCTGATGCTGCTCAGCCAGCATTGTCTGGGCAGGACTTGCAAAGTTCAAGTTATTAGCATTTGATTCTGGATAAGAAGTTGCTGACAAATTCTGTATGCAGCTGGGTGTTGAAACTGATGAGAAGTTCACACTTGAATCAAGAAATAAAGGCTTTTGAGATGATGGAGAGGATAGTGGCAGCTGCTGCTGTTCTATATTATTGTTTTGAACTTGAAAAAGTTCCTGGTAAGTTGTATGCTGCTGAACTTTTTGCTTCTGCTGATCACTGTATGGCGGTTGCAGCAGTTGATTTGAAGTAATGTTAGGTTGATTATCTAACATACATTGAGACTGAGAATTCATGATTTGTTCATGATGGTGAGCTTGCTGAATAATTTGCTGCTGCAGAAAAGGGTTCACACAGAACTGTTGAGGAAACTGAAATGGCTGCTGGAAGTTCAGAAATGGCTGCCTCAGTGAATCCATACCCCCAATATCAAAACCTGCAGCATCCATTGCTTGATAAGGACTGTGATTATTAGCCAATTGCGGCTGAACCTGCTGCTGAACCCAGGAACCAATTCCAGGAGATTGAAAATTCAAAGACCTAATAGCTCCACCAGAGCTCCCCCTGAGCCACATGTATGCATTCCCATCATCTAAATTGTAGTCTGACATATTAATAAAAGAAAAAAAAAATGAGCCAACAGATGCTTGTCCTATAGAAAGAATCTTGAACATCACGTATTACTAAGCTAATCAGCTACTAAAGATGATAATCAATGGGTATCACACGCCATGTGGCATTTAAGAAGTAAGGAGACATGTAGGAGTGAGAGAATAATATAAGAAAAGGAAAGTAGCGGGTGTAGCTTTGTACTAACTTGAATAAACTCATTTTTCTTTCATTCATATTGAGTGCTACTAAAGTCATTAAACATATAGTTCACGCATCATTTTGAACATTTATCCATGGTGACTAAGATTTAACCCTTCTCATTCCTAATGCTTTCAGCACTAATTTTATATAACTATCTAATTGGTGCATTCTCTACCTACCTTACGTTGTACATATCAAAAACATATTAATTCTCTTTCAAGTACAACAATAACAACAACAAAGCCTTAATCCCATTACGTGGGGTCGGCTACATGAATCCTTTTTCTCCATTATTGAGTAAACTATTTATATGAATTCTCTTTTAAGTAGGTTATCATTAATATACATCACTTAAACTACTTATCAAATATAATCACTAGTTAATTAATCCTTCCAGCATGTTTTTGTGCATATATCTTAATATTCTCATTTTGTATGCTCACAATTTGCTCTAAACAACTTTTACTCTCAACACATAATTCCACACAATATCATTAGCCTAATTGCAATTACATATTTATATATTAATCTCAATAACATTCTCTTACCGCATAATGCTCCTTCCACACTTTTCCATTTTAATGCTCAACCTAAACTTTTGAAGTAATATTCCCATCTATATCCTATTTTACATAATAAATACAAGATACATAAACTTATCCTATCAAGACACCATTTTATCTTTTATAAATATTACAAGATAATAGTTAATATCAAACCCATTAAAATTACATAAATATACTAAGTTTTAATTCTTAAAACTCTAAGGCATCTACCTTCAAAACAATATCTCCAATATTGTCTAATTTCAATAAATGTCTCGCAAAGTAGAACTATGCCGTCCACAAAAAACACAAACAAAGCACCTCACTTTAACTATCAATTGTAAGCATATCCGTAACAAATATAAAAAAAAATATTAACTCGCTATTGATCCTTGATTCAGCTTTATTTGAATTGAAAAATCTTTAGATATTTTGCAACCACTTCTAATACTAATATGTGCTCCATCATACATAACTTTAACATCAACGTAACTTTAATATATAATTCTTCCCTTATATCTAAGGCTGTCAAAAAAGCTCATATTTAGCAAACAGCCCACGTTTGGCAGGCTAAGTAGCTCGTGTACAATTTATTCGTTAAGCTAATAAACCAAACACAAATAAATTTTTTAACTCGATTTATAAACAAGCCAAACATTAACAAAGGTTTCCTCGCTCGTGTTCGACTTAATTTGGCTNTGCTAAGTAGCTCGTGTACAATTTATTCGTTAAGCTAACAAGCCAAACACAAATAAATTTTTAACTCGATTTATAAACAAGCCAAACATTAACAAAGGTTTCCTCGCTCGTGTTCGACTTAATTTGGCTCAAAATAATAAAATAAAAAATAAATAATATTTATATATTAAATTTTTATACTGTATTTAAAAAATTTAATGAATTTTATTAATATTTAAATAATTTAAGCAAGGATTGTATATTTAAAAAAAATTGCATTGAATATGTAAATACATAAGAATGGCGCGACATATACTTAAATGACATAATAATTTAAGCACTACTATAATAACTAATAAAAAAATCAAATTAATAAATAATAAGTAAAATAAAAAAATATAAAATGGACATTTATTTCAGTCGTGACAATTTGAACCGGAGGGGATGAATTGAAATTAGATCGAGAGACAGACACAGAGTCAAAAAGATCTAGCGGGAGAAGGATAAGTCATGTTGTTATCTTACTGGAGAATAATTTCCATTGGGAATGTTGAGGGCTTCAATGAAGGAGGAAGATGACTGATGTGCATCTGGGGCAAATGTTTGTGCTCTCGCCAGAGTGAAGGCGTTCACGCCAAGTGAGAGAAGAAAGAATCAAGTGATCCCTACATTCGATTTGTGCATATGAAGGCATTAGAAAGCTAAATCCGGCAAATGGGGAAGAGCAGTGTTGGAGAGCCAAAGTCGAAGGCTTGCAGGCAGCATCATCTACGAGCGGGAGAAGAGAACTCAAGCTCAAAAAGAAGAGAGTGTGGATGCTCGCATGCAGAAGAAGAGGAGAAGAGGATCCCGCATAATATGTTGTAGGTNAAAGAAGGTATAAGGTTAGGGAGGGGAAGAGGGTCCCCATCTAGAAAACACAAAAAAAAACACATTTGACTCACCCCTATGGGTCTCTCTTCCCGTAGTACAACTCACTCAAAGAGTAGACTCTAAACTACAGGTATACCCATAACCAAAAAAAGAATCCAAAATAAAAAAGAGTAATCCTGTGTGCTTGTATATCTTGAAAGTATCTTGAATGAAAACAAAACAAAGAAAGTCTTGTAGAGGAGTCGTCCTCTGTGCCGCAGCTAAGAGCAAGGACTCCATCACAGTCTGTGTCTTCAAAAAAGAGAGCATCCTGTAATAAATGACAAAACCAACCAAGCCAAATAAAATAGAGGAAAACCAGAAGAGAAAATACAGCAATATCCAGCCTAACCGAAGGGGCAACAGTTGATGGCCAAAATACATAAAATCTTAGAACCGAATGTAGGGGAGATTTAGAGTATCTCCAATGATAAGTCTCCAAAGAGAGGCAGTGGGATGTGTGCCAGCAGGGGAATTGCCCTCTCTATGAATAAACTTTCAGTTAATCTCAAAATGTTTTTCAGCTATAAGAGCCAGTATTCTTTTAAATATATCAACTAAATCACAGAGTGAAGAAGTAGTACCAACCAAAATATCATAAAGCATTTTTGAATCCATCTCCACCTCCAGCTTACGAAAATTGAAAATGTTGGCCACCACTAAAGCCAAAAAAACTCCCCAACATTCAACAGCCAATGAAGTTTCGGCAATAACTGGAAAAGCAAAAAAACCAAGGCATTTCCCCCTCAAAATTTCTAAATAAACCCTCAGCCGCAGCATAGTCAGCATGNTTTGTAGAGGAGCCATCCTCTATGCCGCAGCCAAGTGCAAGGACTCTATCACAGCCTGTGTCTTCAAAAAAGAGAGCATCCTGTAATAAATGACAAAACCAGTCAAGCCAAACAAAATAGAGGAAAAAAAATGAGAAAATTCAGCAATGTCCAGCCTAACTGAAAGGGCAACAGTTGATGACCAAAACACATAAAATCTTAGAATCGAATGTAGGGGAGATTTAGAGTATCTCCAATGATAAGTCTCCGAAGAGAGGCAGTGGGATGTGTGCTAACGTGACAAGTTTCCCCTGCAATATTGGCAAGCCAGTCAGTAGGGGAATTGCCCTTTCTATGAATAAACTTCCAATTAACCTTAAGATGTTTTTCAGCTATAAGAGCCAGTATTCTTTTAAATATACCAACTAAATCCCAGAGTGGAGTAGTACCAACCAAAATATCATAAAGCATTTTTGAATTCATCCCCACCTCCAGCTTACAAAAATTGAAAATGTTGGCCACCTAAAGCCAAAAAGACTCCCCAACATTCAACAACCAATTAAGTTTCGACAATAACTGGAGAAGCGAAAAAACCAAGGCATTTCCCCTCAAAATTTCTAAATAAAACCCCAACCGCAGCATAGTCAGCATGCCAACAACTATCAACATTTAATTTCACATAATTAGCATGCGGGGGAGCTCACAAAATAAGTCGAGGGGCCTTAGTGGCTTTAACCACGGAAAAGCTAGCTCTTAAATATTTATTATAATAGGCAATCACATATGCAACAACTATAGTAATAGTGGGGGGAGAGGTGTGATACTTAAAGTTATTTCTGGAGTTCTAAAGGAACCACATAACCAATAAAGGGAGGGAAACCTCTGCTTGCAGACATCAAAATCCTTCCATTGCCATAAATAACTAGTTAAAGATCCTCTATGTGTCCAAGAGAAACCAAAGTGAGCGTCAATCATATCCCAAACCTCTAAAGAGAAAGCACACTCAAAGAAAATGTGTGTTATATCCTCCTCCTTCATTTTACACATATGCCATCTAGAGGCTAATTTCAAGCCCTCATCTAGAGGCTAATTTCAAGCCCTTAAACTTAAGAATGTCATCCAGTGGGATTAAAGACATAGATAATGCCAAAGAAAAAATGATATAGAAGGAGATAAATATTTATGCCAAATCCGTTTACCCCATATCCAGTCACGATGTGAGTGTAGAGTGTCATAAATGAGCTTCCAACCCGAGAGAGAATTGCTTCTTTTCCACATGGGGAGATCTCTATGAGTAGGAGTGATGGAGATTGTGAGTATATGTTTTGCATTTTGTTCCCAAACCGTAGAGCATAATTTAGAAAAATCCCAACCTTCATTATCAAAGAAATCAGAGGCCAATAAAGAGTTAGAATGAGGGGAGTGAGATGAATCAGAATTATGCGAAAAACCCCAATTTTCATTCCAGAAGGCAATCTTCCCCTCCCCAATGTCTCAAAAAATAAAACAATTTGTTGTATCTCTAGCATTCACCACAGCTTTCTAAATACGAGAATCTCTAACCTTCCATGAGACCAAAGAAGGATGAATATTAACACAATATTTTAGCCTCATAAACATAGCCTTAAGAGAGGAACCCAATCTAAATTTGAACCAAAGCTTACATAGGTTCACTTCCACAGTATGCTTTAGTGCTTTAAAACCGAGACCACTAGCCTCTTTAGGCTTACAAACTTTATGCCAAGTACTCTAGTTTTTCTTTGCATCATTCCCCAAGCAAACAAATTCATTAAAGAGCTTCTCCATAGTACAAATAGCACTTTTCTTGGGATTGAACACTTGCAAAACATATAAAGGAATACTCTGAAGAACACTACCAGTGGAAATGAAAACATTTCTCAAATCAGACACTTTACGTTTGATTTTATCAATCACATCATCCATATGCACATGTTTCCTTCTCTCTCTTATCAGATTCACCCCAAGATATTTAAGGGAAAGAGATGCATTAAGAAAACCTGTAAACATAACACCCCAATTGAATAATATGTTGCTTAACCTGTTTGCCAAAAAAATAATTGACATTTGTCACTATTGAAACGAAGACCAGAGTAGCTTTGGAATTCATGTAAAAGCCCCATCACTTGTTTTATGGCAAGTTTAGAAGCATTAGTAAAAATAATAACATCATCTGGATAAGCAATGTGAGAGACCATCATTTTAGCTTTGTTGGAATACTGAGCATGTGGATGTGAGAGTTGGAAACTGTTAAGCATCCTAGAGAACTAATCAAAAGCTAAAATGAAAATAATTGGAGAAAGAGGATCTCCCTGTTTGATGCCCCGAGAAGCAGTGAAGAAATCATAAGAGTTTCCATTGACCAAGACAGAATAATAATTTTTGGTGAACCATCTTTTAATCAAGGAGCAAAAAATGTACATATATATATATATATATATATATACATACATACATACATGTATGTATATACATATGTATGTATGTATGTATATACATATGTATGTGTGTATGTATATACATATGTATGTATGTATACATATATATACATATGCATTTATGTATACATATCTATACATACATACACACACACACACACACACACACACACACACACACACACACACACACATACATANAGCAACAGTTGATGGCCAAAACACATAAAATCCTAGAACCGAATGTAGGGGAGATTTAGAGTATCTCCAATGATAAATCTCCAAAGAGAGGCAGTGGGATGTGTGCCAGCAGGGGAATTGCCCTCTCTATGAATAAACTTTCAGTTAACCTCAAGATGTTTTTCAGCTATAAGAGCCAGTATTCTTTTAAATATATCAACTAAATCACAGAGTGAAGTAGTACCAACCAAAATATCATAAAGCATTTTTGAATCCATCTCCATCTCCAGCTTACGAAAATTGAAAATGTTGGCCACCACTAAAGCCAAAAAAACTGCCCAACATTCAATAGCCAATGAAGTTTCGGCAATAACTGGGAAAGCAAAAAAACCAAGGCATTTCCCCCTCAAAATTTCTAAATAAACCCTCAGCCGCAGCATAGTCAGCATGTCAACAGCCATCAACATTTAATTTCACATAATTAGCATGCAGGGGAGCCCACAAAATGAGCCGAGGGGCCTTAGTGGCTTTAACCACGGAAGAGCTAGCTCTTAAAGCTTTATTATAATAGGCAATCACATATGCAACAAACATAGTAATAGAGGGGGTAGAGGTGTGATACTTAAAGCTATTTTTGGAGTTCCAAAGGAACAACATAACCAATAAAGGGAGGGAAAACCTCTCCTTGCAAGCATCAAAATCCTTCCATTGCCATAAATAGCAAGTTAAAGATCCTCGATGTGTCCAAGAGAAACCAAAGTGAGTGTCAATCATATCCNGAGAGGTGTGATACTTAAAGCTATTTTTGGAGTTCCAAAGGAACCACATAACCAATAAAGGGAGGGAAAACCTCTCCTTGCAAGCATCAAAATCCTTTCATTGCCATAAATAGCAAGTTAAAGATCCTCGATGTGTCCAAGAGAAACCAAAGTGAGTGTCAATCATATCCCAAACCTCTAAAGAGAAAGCCCACTCAAAGAAAATGTGTTATATCCTCCTCCTTCATTTTACACATATGGCATTTAGAGGCTAATTTCAAGCCCTTAAGCTTAAGAATGTCATCCAGTGGGATTAAAGACATTAGATAACGCCAAATAAAAAAGGATATAGAAGGAGATAAATATTTATGCCAAATCTATTTACCCCATATCCAGTCACGATGTGAGTGTAGAGTGTCATAAATGAACTTGCAAACCGAGAGAGAATTGCTTCTTTTCCACATTGGGAGATCTCTATGAGTAGGAGTGATGGGGATTGTGAGTATATGCTTTGCATTTTGTTCCCCAACCATATAGCATAATTTAGAAAAATCCCAACCTTCATTATCAAAGAAATCAGAGACCAGTAAAGAGTTAGAATGAGGGGAGTGAGATAAATCAGAATTATATGAAAAACCCCAATTTTCATTCCAGAAGGAAATCTTCCCCTCCCCAATGTCCCAAAAAATTAAACCATTTGTTGTATCTCTAGCATTCACCACAGCTTTCCAAATACAAGAATCTCTAACCTTTCATGAGACCAAGGAAGGATGAATATTAGCACAATATTTTAGCCTCATAAACATAGCCCAAAGAGAGGAACCCAATCTAAATTTGAACCAAAGCTTACATAGGTTCACTTCCACGGTATGCTTTAGTGTTTTAAAACTGAGACCACCAGCCTCTTTAGGCTTACAAACTTTATGCCAAGTACTCTAGATTTTCTTTGCACCATTCCCCACCCAAAGAAATTTATTAAAGAGTTTCTCCATAGTACAAATAGCACTTTTCTTGGGATTGAACACTTGCAAAGCATATAAAGAAATACTCTGAAGAACACTAGTAAGTAAAGAAATCCTGCCCCTAGTGGAAAGGAAAGCATTTCTCCAATCATGCACTTTACGTTTGATTTTATCAATCACATCATCCATATGCACTTGTTTCCTTCTCCCCATTATCAGATTAAATTCCTTATTTAATTTTATATATATATATATCACCACAATGTCAACTACGGTCGAGAGCTCCGCTAGGGCTTCCAACGGCGATTTCGGTCACAATTGATTCCACCGCTGGAAGGAAAGGACCTCGCAACGTCGACTCTCGCTCCTTCGTCTAGCGTTTGTATCTAATATTCGCAGCTCCCTGTCGCGGCTCGCGTCGCGATATTGATCCACTGCTCGCGGCGTCGTCTTCCCGATATCGCTACACTGCTCCTGCTTGATATCGCTCCACGTCTTTGTCGCTCACAGCTTCGTCGTCTGCGCCCAACTGTTTGGTTTTCTTCTATTTCGGCGTTGCTACTGCTTCTACGCTCGACAGCTCCTCTGCCTTTCAGTAATCTCGCAACAGTTTTAATGCCGACAGCCTCTGATGGCATTTCCTTCTTCTTTGGCTGAGCCGGACAAAGTCTCATTTGCCCATATGGTGGGTAACCCTTAGGCGGAATCCGCGGTGGTATTCCCCTCAAATTATAAGGAATCTCGTGAGGGTACAGATGATTGTTCTTTTATTAAAAAGAGAAGTAGAAAAGGCGTAAAAGAAGCAATCTTTTTCACTGAATCAGAAATTTCTACTCTGGCGGAAAAATTCAAGTTTGCTCTTATTGGAAAATTTCAGTGGGGACGCCCTCCTATGGATGTTATCAGAAAGAGTGTCGATGATCTTAAGCTAGTAGGCAAGTGGAAAGTGGAACTCGTGGATGGAAGACATGTGTTGATCCAACTAACAATATTTGAAGACTACACCAGAATTTTCTCCAAGAAATATCTTAATATCGAGGGCAAATCAATAAAGTTACTCAAGTGGTCTCCTAATTTCGAACCAAATAATGAAACTCTCACTATACTGGTATGGTTTAATTTACCTGGTCTTAAGCTGTATTTTTTTCACCATCAGGTTCTCTACTCTATTAGGGTCATCCTTGAGGATTCTTTGAAAAAAGATCTGTCTACTTTCAACCTAACAAACCATCGATGACCAGAATTCTTGTGGAAAGGGATATTACTTTACCTGATGTTACTGAAGTTTGGCTGAGCACAACCCATAATAGTTATTGGCAACAAAATCATCATGAAACACAAACCCCCATATTGTACCCACTGTAAGATATTTGGTCATATTCTCGTGAAATGTCACAAGTTTCATCCTAATTTGAAATCTAAGATTCAAGTGAATAAGGATGAGTCTAACCCCACTGCTGTGGACATTTTAGTTCCACCTGAGGAGGATACTACCAGACATAAGGTGTTTGTTGCCCTTAAGGACCCCCCCAATGACACTGTTGTTACTGTTACTGCAAGTGATGCGGTGTTGGCACCTACAAACTCCATAGAAAATAATACTGCTGGACTATTACCTATAAATGATAATGTTCGGACTGATAATCAGGAGAGCCTCACAGCTCCACTTCTTCAAGAAGTATGCGGTGTCGAGGCAACTCATACTTCACATATTCTAAAACCTATTGTGGGTACTACTGTTGGTATTTCTATTGCTTCAGCTCTACTCCATCAGGCTTATTATTCAGAGGAATGACACGTTTACACTTCCAGGAGGAGGAAGAATAATGGAGATCTACTAGAGCTCAGAAGTCTTATGGACGATACCTTATGGATGATACTTTGGTTACTACGGATAATAGTCAGCACCTTGCTAGCTGGTTCCCTATCGAGAACTAGAGTCAGAGGCAAGACTAAATTGAGATGACTCATACTTTTTCAGCGCCCGGATGGTTTTTTTGATTTTTTTTATTTCAATATGTACCCATCTTTTATATTTTTTGGTGTGTTGTACCGTGTGGGTTAAGTGTTTAGGCCCACCCATACGAACCTATCTGTAGTTTTTTCTTTAATATATTAGCCCTTTGGCTTTTATATATATATATACACACAGGTTTATTTTTTAAATGTTAATTTTTAATGTATTTGAAAATAGGATTAATGAATCTAAGGTAAATGTGAGGGCTTATTAATTTTAATTAATGAATCTAACATAGATTTTGTGTATAAAATATTAATAATGGGTTTGATTAAATAGGAATTATGCAATAGAAGTTCAATATAGAGAGGAAAATAAGAATGTTGTGACATTAAAGATAATTACTCTTACTCATAAATTATAAAATCATTTTTATATCACTTATAAACCAGTTGAATGAATTATTATTCATACTTGATTGATAAAATTGATTTCCTCTATTCTTAAATGTTATCAATTATTTCGATATGAATACTTAGTCTCACATTATGAAATATTTTTTGCATTACTGTAATAAATATTACGTATTGTGTGATATAAAGTTATGAATAATAAGAAATGTCTAGATTGATTGCATGTGTATACCAGACTATGATGGAGTCACTTCTCTATGGTACTAAATGTGGGATGCTAAGGTACCAACGCACGTAAATGTAAAAGGATGTTGACATTGATATACCCTTCATTAGTACAAGTCTAGACGAAGCACCTGCGCAGTTTTATACAAAATAAAAAAAAAATATTTATATGTAAATGATATAGTAAAACATAATGAATGTTTGGAATTATCTTAAATAATCATATAAGATAGTAAAAACCTTCAAACACTCATATTGATTTTTCATAAAATTTAACTAGCATGTATATTATTTATTTTCTATTATATTACCATAATTTAAACGTATAAGTATCTACTGGTTTTACTTAGTTCACTGTTGTTTTAAACTGATATTTCAGGTTTAATTAAATGATTAAAAAATTAGCAATAGAATATAAAATGTTCATAAGAAGATATGGATAACCATATATGAGGTAAATTTAATTGTAATACTTTAATTTGATGTTTTTAGTGGTTCTTTCATTATTAAAATGTAAGTTATAAGAAATAAATATATAAAAATTTATTTTTCCACCATCTGACTATCTGTATCCGCATTAATTAATTTCAAGCCCCGAAATAATTAATAAAATAATGACAAAAGAGCTAATAAGACAATTACAAAGAAATTAATGATTATAATATTAAAAATTTAAGTTAACTCTTAAGTAATTATGTTAATTCAAACAAATGGATGCACCTGAGATTATTAAAGAGGTGAGTCCAGTAAAAAAAGAAGCAGTACCACCCGTTATAGTTGTGAACACGAATGCCCTGACCCAGATGATGGCGGCGATCCACAATTGATTCAGAAGTCCAAACCACAGTTTGGTAGGAATGAGACAGTTGTTGTGGATGAGTACTTAGAGATATTCCAAGACCTGCATCTACCATTGTTTAAGTNATTTATATTTATATTTATAAAAACAAACATTATTAATGATAGGAAGAAGTTGTACATCTAACATGAGGGATGTTAAGTAAATCCCCACGTAATAAGGAGCTAAAGAAAGAAGAAGGATAAGAACTACATATAATCTCCTTTCAAGAAGCAACTTCCTTAGCTAACCAATTTGCTAGTTGATTACCCTCTCTATAGATATGACTCCAAATAATGAATAAAGAAGAAGAAGATTTAGAATCTTATTAATCCAGATTTGAAGAAACCAAGGAATATCAGCTGTATGAGTAAGAATCTGCAGCAAGGACACTGAATCCATTTATATATGTATGTAGGAATAATTATGCAGAATAGCAATTTTAATCCCCCAATAGGCAACCAATGCTTCAGTTTCAATTGCAGTAGTAGAAATAAGTGATGAAATGCCCTCTATAATCCCTACATAAGCCTCCAATACCCGCAACTGAAATTCTGTAACTTCCAACCATGTTAATTTTAAGCCAAGGAGAATCTGGTTTCCTCCAAAGAACTAACTGAAATTTTGTTCTGATGATGGACCAACAGTTGTATTTTACTAAGATAGACTAGACAGTTCTTAGCAATTCAATTAGCTGATGAAACGATATCCTGATGAATTTTATTATTTCGAGCCATCAAATAAACCAAAAAATAATGAAAGGAAGATAAAATTTTGCTAAAGATTTCCAATCCTGCCAACAAGCTTCAATGCTGATCCAGTGAAATACTGTTTAAGATTTTGTAGTTGCCTGAATTACAGAAGTCCATACATCTTGAGCTATAGAGCAATGAATAAATAGATGATTAATAGATTCCTCATCTTCAGATTGAAAGAAACCATGACACTTCCAATTAACCATAACACTGTAATGAGCATTTTTAAGCCATCTCAGTATCAAATGGCAAAAAACTGTTCGAAAACCTCTGGCATGTAATACATCAAAGATGTAAGTTCAACTGATAGAATCAAAGGCTTTAGTAAGATCAAACTTGAAAACGATATTAGACCCTCTACAAGATTTATTAATATAAGTAATTAATTCTTGTGCTAGAAGAGTATTATCACTAATACATCTTCCTTTGACAAAAGTTGATTGATTCTCAGTAATTAATTCAATCAACAGAGGCTGCAATCTAGCAACAATGATTTTGCTAATAGCTTTAGAGAAAGTGCTAGTCAAACTAATAGGCCTAAAATCATGCCAGGTACTTTTTTTTTTTACCTTTAGGATTTAATAAAATAGCTGTAGCAGCAAAATATTTAGGTAAATCATTACCAAAAAAGAAGCTTTGAACTGCAAAAACATCAACTTTAATAATATCCCAGAATTTCTTATAGAAATCCACATTATAATCATCTAGTTCTGTAGTCTTATTACTATCACTTGCAAAAAAAGCTGCGCGAATTTCATCTTCATCCGGTGGCTTTGTTAATTGACATTCTCTAAGTAAAGGAGGAACAATTGGGAACGAAGAAGAAAGCTGACAAGAACTAGTTCCTTGATAGGATAATAATCTTTGAAATGATTTACAACACTATCAACAATTTCCTCTGAATCTGAAAGCCATATATTAGCATCATTTTTTATCTTAAGGATAGCATTAAGAGATCTTCTATACTTAATAACTGCATGATAAAATTTAGAATTTCTATCTCCATGAAGAAACCAATTATTTGAAGCTTTTTGTTGTAGATGCAGTTCTTCTTGATTAATTGCAGTAATCAATCTTTCATTAGCCTCCAATAAAAAGTCATCGCATTCCCAACCTTCTTCAATTTGTTTTTCAAGATCAACATCTCTTTCAGCCTGAATAACATTTCTGATGAAGATCCCCAAAGACATTTCAATTCCAGTGCTTGAAACTTTTAGAAAGTCTCTTTTGTAATAACCAAAGCTTCTGCATAGGATCACCATGAAAATTAGGAAGAGTATTCCAATCAGTTTCCACTAATTCTTTACAACTGGAATGATTAGACCATACATTTAAATATCTAAAAGCAGAATATTTAAAAGTTGGGATAATAGAGAATTTAAGGAGTAATGGGGCATGATCAGAACCAACTCTAGTTAAATGATTAAAATTAGAAATATTGAACATATCTAACCAATGCTGATTTACAAGAAATCTATCCAGTCTTTCATAAATGGATCCTCTTTTCCAAGTAAAAGAAGATCCTTGAAATCACAAATCATAAAGATTAGTAGCCTAAATATTAGTAGTAAACCTCATCATATTATGAAGATTAGGATTACAACCTCCTTTTTTTTCACTAGAATGTGTAATACAATTAAAATCACCCCCAACAAGCCAACCTTTTCAAAGTTCAATCTTTTCTTCATTTTTGACTTATACAAAAAGCTCAATCTTTTCTTCATGAGAACATCCAGCATAAATAAAAGTAGCAAATCCATTAAACTGCTCAAATTCAAATTGAATATGAGAAATTGAGAATGATTTTGAAGAAAGGTAAATTTCACCTCTTCTACAGAATAACCAAACCTTATTTGAACAATTCGACTTGAAGCAGTAATTAGGAAAATGTTTAGTAAATCTAATAAAATTAAACTTCACCATAGGTTCCAGAAGAACAAAGAGCCAGAACTTATGAACCCTGTTCAAATCCAAAAGCCTATTAAGGGAGCCAAGATTTGCCACCGCCCTAATATTCCAACACAAAAACTCAATCATGGGTGTTAGCTCTCCTTCCTCTAGTCAGTCTAGAGAAAGAAGATGTTGTAGAAATTTTGTGCACAATGATATTATCTTCTGAAAGATTCTTAATTCCACAGATTTTTTCTTTTTAGCTTTCTGTACAATCCAGTCATCATGTAATTCTTTCCTGGTCTCCTCCATAGCATCATCATTTGAGGTAACAAGCTCTTGTATATTGTGTTGAATGTCAGGATATTGAGTAGCTACAGGAAGAGTTCCAACAGATATGTTTTATCAGCAATACCATCAACAATTTTCTGTTCAACAATAAGAGATTCAGAACTCCCACTATTATCAACATGAGATAACTGCTGAGAACATTGTTCAGAAATTTCTTCTATATGTGCAGAAATTACAATAGAAGGATCAACATTAACTTGTAATGGAACAGATTGAGCTACTTATTGCAGACCATGCTCAGATACGTCATCTACTTGTAAGGACATTTATTAGGTGGATCAATATCAATTACTAATGGAGCAAGACGTGAAAAATCATTACCAACATCTGTATGTGGCATACCATTTTTAGCAGTTACTACAACGGATTTGAGATTAGGATGTAGCCGAAAATACTTATCCATGAAATGTCCAATCATTTTACAATGATGACTATAATTAGGCCTTTGTTCCATCACAATTGGCTGCCAGTACCCATTATGGGCAGAGCCAAGCCAAATCTCTTCAACATTAGGAAGAGTAACATCTCTTTCCACCAAAATCCTTGCCATTGAAGGTCTAGTCAAATTAAAAGTGGGCATATCAAGCTTTAAAGGCCTTCCCAAGGCTGTACCAATTGCAAAAATAACCTGATGATTAAGAAACTGCAATTTAAGATTTGGTAATTTAAACCAAATGGGAGCAGCAGGAGATTCTTTATTAGGATCAAAATCAGTTGACCATTTAAGAATCTTCATATATGTTCCATCAATAAGAACAAACTTCTTAGAAAATAAATTAGCATAATCTTCCTCTTTGGTTAGTTGAATCATAATATGATGTCCATCAAGGAGGCTTACCTTCCACCTTCCAACAAGTTTAAAATCTTCAAAGCATTTCCTTATAATTTCCATTTTTTGGATGTCCAAACTGAAAATTTTCAATTATAGTGAATTTATAAACATCAACCAAAGTAGAAAGTTCAAGAGCAGAAAATATTAAAGCAAGTTTACCTCATTTCTTTACAACTTTTTTAATGAATTGACAATCTCCTTTCCCTACAGCAGCATCATGATAAATTTGTGGAAAAATTAACTTATCTAAATAAGAAGAATTAATTGCACCATTACCAACAACATCCACATAAGTGGATTTACCAGCCAAAGAATCGAATTGAAGAACTGGTTCGATTCAGCCATCAAATTCTTGATTCAACCAACCAGAAAATATCAACCATAAAGATAAGAAGAAAACCAAAGAAGAAACCAATGAAATAGCAATAGATAGCAGAAATTTGAGAAATAAACCCAAGAAGACCATCCGAATGTGGTGAGGCTGCGGCCGGCAGCGTCGAAAGCTGGAAGAAANTAAAAATCAAAATGAAGATATATGGAAATAATGGATCACTTTGCTTTATACCTCTTCCAGATTGAAAGAAACCATGACACTTCCAATTAACCATAACACTGTAATGAGCATTTTTAAGCCATCTCAGTATCAAATGGCAAAAAACAGTTCGAAAACCTTGACAGGTAATACATCAAAGATGAAGGTCCAACTGATAGAATCAAAGGCTTTAGTAAGATCAAACATAAAAACGATATTAGACCCTCTACAAGATTTATTAATATCAATAATTAATTCTTGAGCTAGAAGAGTATTATCACTAATACATCTTCTTTTGACAAAAGCTGATTGATTCTCGGTGATTAATTCAATCAACAGAGGCTGCAATCTAGAAACAATGATTTTGCTAATAGCTTTAGAGAAAGTGCTAGTCAAACTAATAGGCCTAAAATCATGCCAGGTACTTTTCTTTCTACCTTTAGGAATTAATAAAATAGTTGTAGCAGCAAAATAGTTAAGTAAATCATTACCAAAAAAGAAGCTTTGAACTGCAAAAACAACATCAACTTTAATAATATCCCAGAATTTCTCATAGAAATCCACACTATAATCATCTAGTTCTGTAGTCATATTACTATCACTTGCAAAAAAAGCTGCACAAATTTCATCTTCATCCGGTTGCTTTGTTAATTGACATTCTCTAAGTAAAGGAGGAACAATTGGGAACAAAGAAGAAAGCTGACAAGAACTAGTTCCTTGATAGGATAATAATCTTTGAAATGAT
>JXCR01131574.1:122171-132475 GCA_002079205.1 Phalaenopsis hybrid cultivar
TATATATATATATATATATACTCTATTCTATTGGGGCCATCCTTGGGATTTTTTAAAGTTAGATCTACCTACTTTCAACCTAAATAGACCCTCAGTGGCCAGAATACTTGTGGAAAGGGATATTACTTTACCTGATGTTACTAAAGTTTGACTAAACACAACCCATAATGGTTATTGGCAACAAATCGTCATGGAGCACAGACCCCCATATTGTACCCATTGTAAGATGTTTGGTCATGTCCTTGATAAGTGCCACAAGTTTCATCCAAATTTGAAATCTAAGATTCAAGTGAATAAGGATGGGTCTAAACCCACTGCTTTGGACATTTTAATTCCACTTGGAGAGTATATTACCAGACAGGAAGTGTCTGTTTCCCCTGAGGACCCCCCCCCCCCCNTATCTGGTGTAGAGGCAACTCATACTTCACATATAGTAGAATCTATTGTGGGTACTACGATTGGTATTCCTTCTGCTTCAGCTTTACCACCCCCATCAGCCTTATTATTCGGGTGAGGAATGACAGGTTTATTCCAGGAGGAAGAAGAAGAATGGAAACCGACTCTAGCTCGGGAATATATTGGATGATACATTGGTTACTACTGACAATGGCGATCATCTTACCAAGTTATTAGCTTGCTTCTTTCCTAGAACTAGAGGCAGAGGCAAGACCAAATTTGGTTGCTCTCTATCCACCTGATACTATGTATATCGACACTGTTAGGTTTTTTATTTAAGTATCTAATGTATTTTTCTAGTTTTGGAACCATTTGTGATTTTTTGTGTGGGCAGTGTGTCATGTTTGGGCCCTCCCACACATTGTTTCTGTATCTTTCTTTCTATTTAATATATTATCCTTTTTGGGCTTTCAATATATATATATATATATATATATATATAGTGCGAAGAATATATAGCTAATTAATTTCAGGCATCATGATACTTCATAATCATAAAATGATCATTGGATCTGCTTGAACATAAAAGACATACTTTTGATTTTTGGTTCTTTATTAAGAAGATGGATTCTTCCTATCTATTTAGGAAAGTTTTTATAATTTAAAACCACGTCAAGTAGTTTCTTCCATTCAATTGATATGAGGCATATAGTGCTTGGAGCTTTCCTTTAATTTGGTTTTCATCATTCTTGATAGCTGACTTCGTGGAGAGGAAATAAAATTCCTGGATATCGTGAATAGAAGAATTAAAGATATGATGAGCGAAGGTTGGACAGTAGGAGCCTAAACTTGCTCTAATATCATGTAGAAAAGTTGTTAGACATGCTTGAATTGTTCATTCCTTTAAACACAAAATTACATAGAAAGGAAAAGGAAATGAATAATTACAATAATACACAACAAACTGTTCGTAATTATCTCGCCATTTCATCCATTGATGCCAAGGAAGGAATCTGTGTGCTCTTTCTTTTGCTGTGTATGGTTCCATGGGAGAGGTATTTTCTTGTGAATAATAAATCTTTGGCCTTCAATATTTCATATATATATATNCAAGGGCTAGTATATTAAAGAGAAGTACATAGAGGTTGTATGGGTGGGCCTAAAAATAGGCACCCAACCCACACGATAAAATACACACAAAAAAGTTAAAAAGGGGTACATATAAAAATTTAAAAAAAAAAACACAAAACTACCAGGGCGCTGAAAAAGTGAGGGTCATCCCAATCTTGTCCTGCCTCTGGCTCTAATTCTCGGCAGGGATCCAACTAACATATTGGTAAGGTGCGTACCATTGCCTGAAGTAACCAAAGTATCATCTATAAAACTCTTGAGTTCAAGTAGATCTTCATTCTTCTTATTCCTCTTCGAAGTGCAAATCTGTCATTCCTCATCCGAAGGATCAGTCTGATGAGGTGGTAAAGCTGAAGCAGAAGGATTGCCAACCGTAGTACCCACAATAGGTTCTAGTATTTGTGAAGTATGAGTTGTCTCTACACTGGATATTTCCTGAAGAAAAGGAGCTGTGAGGTTCTCCTAATTATTAGTCTGAACATTGTCCTTTGTAGGTAATATTTCATCATTATTGTTTTTTATGGGGTTTGAAGGTGTCAGCATCACTTCACTCGCAGTAACAGTAACAACAATGTCATTGGGAGGTCCACAGGGGTAAAATACACCTCATGTCTGGTAGTATCCTCCTCAGGTGGAACTAAAATGCCTAGAGCAGTGGGGTTAGACCCATCTTTATTCACGTGAACCTTAGATTTTAAATTAGGATGAAGTTTGTGACATTTATCAAGGATGTTTCCAAACATCTTACAGTGGGTACAATATGGGAGTTTGTGTTCGATGACGATTTGTTGTCAATATCCATTATGTGTTGTGCTCAACCAGATTTCAGTAACATTAGGTAAATTAATATCCCTTTCCACAAGTAGTTTGGCCACAGAAAGTCTAGTTAGGTTGAAAATAGACAAATATAGCTTCAAAGGGTCCCCAGGAATGACCCCAATTGAGTAGAGAACCTGATAGTGAAAAAAATACAGCTTGAGACTAAGTAGGCTAAATCATACCGGTACAGTGGGAGTTTCATGATTTGGGTCGAAATCATGAGACCACTTGAGTAATTTCATTGATCTGTCTACGATATTAAGATAATTTTTTTAGAAAATTCGGGTGTATTCTTTAGTCACTGTTAGTTGAATCAACACATGTTTCCCATCCATGAGTCTCACTTTTCACTTGGCTACTAGTTTAAATCATTAACACTCTTTCTGATTATATTCATAGGTGGGTGTCCATACTGAAATTTTCTAGTAATAGCAAACTTTAATTTTTCCGTCAGGATACAAATTTTTGAGTCTGAGAAAAAAAAAGTTATTTTTCCACCTTTCTTACTTTCCTTCTTAACAAAAGGACAATCATCTGTACAATCACGACAATCCTTATAGCTTGAGGGGAAGACCACTGCGGATTCCACCTGAGGGTTACCCACCACATGGGCAAATGAGGTTTTTGTCTGTTTAACTAAAGAAGAAGGAAGTGTCATCAGAGCAAGGAGTTGTGTTGGCGTTCACCTACAGCGAGACCTGCAATGAGTTCCTGATAAGCCGAAGAAAAGAAGTTGTTGCTGTCGGGCCGGAGAGAGGCATGGGCGCAGACGCAAATAGACGAAGCGTCGAAACAGAATGAACGAAATTGTCGGTCGCAGAAGCAGGAAAGTCACAACGTTGAAACAGGAAAGACGTAGACCGCACGCCGACACAGACGCCAGCCAGAATCTACGACCGGCGATGCCGACGCAGACACAGACACATACCGGAGCAAGAATTGGCGAAACGAGTTGCGAGGCCCTCTCCTTAAAGCGGTAGGATCAAATGCGACGGAAATCTTCATTGGAAACCCTAGCAAAGCTCTTCACCGCAGCCGACATCGTGGTTATATATACATGCATATATATATAAAAGAATGGCCTAAGGTCTTATATGAGTCCCCAGCCACCCTCATGTGCCTAACTATTCGAGAACCGCCTTCACTACCAGTGAACTGACTAGAGGGGGATTCANAGACGAATGGGTAGCCACATAGACCAGCTAGTGCGTAGGTGGTGATTGGTAACGCCTCTTTCATCTGGCAATGTTAACAGTGAGGAATATATCCATTGAAAAAATTGATGTCACTTGAGAAGCCATATATGCAAAAAATTGAAAGAGTTCGTAGAAAAAATACTCTCAATCTAGATGTTGTCCTTTATACTTTGGTGAGTTTCTCACTAAACTATTGCTTAGAACTGACTTCCATCTTTTGTTAACCTTGCACATCATATAACGCATTAATGTTCTTATCTCCAATATTTTATGTTTAGTGTCTCTTTGTCCATGTCAAACGGAATACTCTTTAGTTTTATAGCTTTTGGGAATTTTACTTTGTTGGATGAGGGAAAGAATTCATTTCAATTAATTTGATCTTTTTTCTACATGCAATGTTTGGCGCATAAAATTTTTTCAGCTTATATCAAGGATGTGTCTGTCAAACATTGATGTCTGCAATGTGCTTTGTGTCCTGCAATATTCAACTCGTAGTGATGAAGTTGATGCTGGTGGGGATGGAACATTTATCTGTGACATGTTTTCCTTGATGTCACTATGTGCTCCATACATTAATAATGAATCAGGAGAGGAAAACAACAAGAAATGTAGACTTTCCAATCCCCATGGCATAGTTCTACATTGTTGTATTGCCTTGTCCGTCATCGCTCTCTGCTTAAAGTCAGACAGAAAATTTTCAGCATCCTATATGCTTACAGGTTCCCCAAAGAAACAAAGAATTCGTCTATCAGTGCTTGCCCGTCTATCTTCTTCTGATGATAGGACTGGAAATTCAGTTCATTGTGCATCAGCTATGCTAGCTTTATCATCAATTATTAGTCTGGAATGCTTCAGTCCTTCAAAATCATCCATCTGCGAAGTGGCGCTCGCTTTACTTCCACCCATGGCAACACTTCGCACCCATGTCAAGCTTTGGTTGGCTGATGAAATGGGAACACAATTCGATTATAAGTGGTCACAAATCTTTTGTCATGGCCTTAGAGATGGTTTTCTTGGGTTGCTGGATGCGAGATTGAAATGTGGTGGACCTCTAGCCGTTGAACAGGCATGTTCAAGTGATATACCGCAACTTCTTCTTTCTTTGTTGGCTCATGGTCTTAAGAAAGACCCCTCAAACATAAGTAAAGCTGCAAAGATTCATATTGGCCTATCACCAATGGGGCTTGTATGGACACTTTCTTCCTTGTGCCATTGCTTACCTGGGGGTGTTTTTAGGGAGACATTATTTAGGAGAGAGAATGTGAAGCTCATAGTTGATCTAATATCTGATGCACATATCAAGTTAGTAAGATGTTGGAGAGGGTTTGGTGGAGGAACTAGTGGGGTCAGAGATCTTATGAATTCAGTGGTGGATCTCTTTGCATTTCCCTTCGTTGCTGTTCAGAGCTCACCCAGCATGCCACCAACTTCTGCATCCATTAACAGTGGCTATCTTCTGAACATTGATTCACCTGGCTGGAGAATGGGTGTTGAAAGTAGGGAAATGGTCAAGTCTATTGAGGCTAACATGTCTCATTATATACAGATTCTTCTTGAGGTAAAATATTGGAGAATCAGATATGTTTTCCTAATGGTTGCTAAAGTAACCTATGCTAACAGATTATTTTCTTGCTAGGCGGGTGTTCCTCGCAGTATTCTTAGATGCTTGGATTTTCTGGATTCAAAAGATCTAGCGAGGCCGGTAGCTTTTTTAGCCAAAATGGTTGCATACCGTCCCCTTGCGTTGCAGCTTGTCAGAGAAGGTTTATTGAGTTCAAACTTGGCTAGAAAATTGCTTGGCGGATCGAGCCCCAAGGAAGTTATGCTTGACTTTCTCATGATTATTTCTGATATTGCTCGGATGTCTAAGGTAACTAGTTCTCACACAATATATTGAAGCCTTACATTCATGCTATCGATTATGAATCTGTTGAGCTAAGCACAATCAAACATAACAAAGTTTAATGTAAAGGCCCCTGAAAAAAGGCAGTCATATAATGATTAAAAAAAAGGCATTTTGTTCTCTCTGCAGCTGAATTAAAAAAGGTAATGCCAATAAATTAAAATTAAACTTGGTACTATGATCTAAGCTAAAAAAGAAAGATTTATATACATGCCACCCAAAAATAAAATATAGGTGTTATATGTGTAAATATATTAGAATTAGGTGGAATGTATGTAGAAGTCCCTTAAAAAGGTAGCCAAATAGTGGTTAAAAAATGAAATTTTCTTCTCTGCGGCTGAATTAAAAAAAAATAATGTCAATAAATTAAAAATAAACTTGACACTATGATCTAAGTTATAAAAAAAGAAAGATTTACATACATGCTACCCACAAATAAAATATAGGTGTTAGATTTGTAAATATTGAAGAGTTAGGTGGAATATATGTAGAAGTCCTTTAAAAAGGCAGCCAAATAATGGTTAAAAATAAAATAAGAAATTTTCTTCTCTCTAACGCTGAATTAAAAAAAAAAAATTTCTTCACGGGAACATTGTACCTGGTTATAAAAAGTTAATGTCGCCGCAAAAGTGCCCACAACCAGCATTGTCGTCACTCCCTCCAACGAGAATGTTTATTTTTAAAATTCCTCGTACTTGGTCGCAGAATAGGACTAGCCTTGCAACAATTTGGTGCCACAATTCTCTAGATTTTACCGGACGTTTTGTCGGTGGAATGATTGACCGTTTTATTTTTCTGGCGGAATGAGACTAATGACAAGCTTCATTGCAGGACTTTTATGAATACATTGATAAGGCTTCTTTGCTTGGTCACTTGAAAGACTTTTTGTGCAGTGAGGATGCTGATTTACGTTCCAAAGCTTGCAGTGTCTTTGGAAACATGTGTCGGCATAGTGACTACTTTTATAAATCTCTTGTGAGTGTCATTTACACATCCAGAACTCTTTCAGTCCTTTCAACTGACAAATTTATTTGTACGAAACTTTTTTAGGCAAAGGATGACATTGTCGAGCTCCTTATTGATCGATGTTCTGATTCAGACAAACGTACAAGAAAGTTTGCCTGTTTTGCTGTAAGCATCCTCCATGAAATATTGCTTTTTGCGTTAATTAAAAGCAAAAGGTTACAAAAGGTATTGCAAAATAAAAGCAAAATATGAGGATGAACCTCTCGTACATCCTTCAGATCTGATTATAAGTTGTTTTAAATTTTTTAACTCTTTGCGCTGTCGTAGCCTATGTGGAAAACATTATAATCTTGTTAGAGTATCTATTTGATAACATTGATGTCTTCATATGGAATTGCGCTAATTTCTGATTCTATTTGCTATGGTAACACTTTTTTCTTTTTTCTCGTACTATACATATCTTTTACTGATTGATTCATTTATGCTATGCATTTGCTCATAGTGAATGTAACTAAAGTTAATTCCACATTTTTTTCCAGCTGGTATAGTCTTACTATGTTTAACCAGGCCTGGTAACTAAACTACGAATCATGGTTTAACGGTTTTGTTGTTCCTCTTTAGGTTGGAAATGCTGCCTACCACAGTGATGCCCTTTATATTCAACTTAGGAAATGCATACCTCAGCTCACCAAGCTTCTGCTGTCTGGAGATGAAGATAAAACCAAAGGGAATGCAGCTGGTGCACTGAGCAATCTCGTGCGCAATTCCAACCTGCTCTGTAAAGACATTGAGAAGGAGGGAGCAATACAGGTTTGTATTTAATTTTTGTGCCAAAATTGGCTTTCTTTTTCACATTGTTGGACTACACATTTTTTATGATCTTGGGGAAAAATTGGTGGGTCTTTCCATCGAAATATAATAAAAGCTTGCTTCACAGTTCAAGAAATCCTCGGACATATTTTTATTTTGTAATAAATACATAGCACTTGAAAAATTGCAATATACAAATTAGTACCAAGGTGATACTTTGAACTACCGAATTGATGCAATTATGAGTGTAATGATCAAGCCATTGAGAACTTGATAAAAGTGTAAAACATGGGTTCGGGTTTTATCATAAATTTTGATATTTAAGTGTAAATTTGAATATGTTTTTATAAGTACGTTAATTTTTTTGCTTGTTTATTGCATCAATGATGCTCCTTAGGCATTGTTGAAGTTGGTCAGTGATTACTCCATTGTCGCCTTGAGCCCAAGCAGAAAAGAGGCAATCACCGAGTCGCCTCTAAAGATCGTACTTTTCGCGCTAGGGAAAATGTGCGACCACATGATATGCAGGCGTGTCCTTCGATCATTGAACTCGCTTCCTCTCTTCACACAACTTAAACGCTCACCTGATTCAACCATTGCTGAGTACGCCTCAATCATTCTTACCAAAGCATCTCAGGCTTGATGGGGAGGTGGTAATTTAACGGATGTAATTTTTTTTGTTTGTCTATTTGCCATCACATGTACATATCCAACAAAATGTCAGAACTGTCAATTTTCGTCAGTTTGCTGTTGAGTTATTCATGCTTTTGCTAGTGGTCTGCTAATTCATTAGAGTTCATTCTTTGGATGAGTCGCAATAAACCTTGTGATGCCCCTGTGTTTTTCTTAAAGCTATCCATTAGTTGAAGCTGGAATCGACTTTAGAGACGGGAATGAAAAATCACAATTGGCTTGTTTAGTGCTTTGTTTTCAGTAGTTATAGTGCTTTGATGTGAAACTTTTTGCAACATTTAGCTCAATCGTTTTCTGATGTTTCATGTGTATGCACTGTGGCAAGTCAATTATAATGAAGAGCCCTCTTAACAAATTTTACAAGTTAACTAACAATTGATTGAGCTAATAGGATTTAGTAGTTTGAAGTTGGAAAAAAAATGTTTTGAAAAATTGATATTGATCATATGGGTGGTACTTGCAGGAAAGGAAGATTTATTTTGAGGTATCAAAACCTTGCAAATGTGATAATTTTCGTGTCACATTTGATTAAGTGTGCTTAAAGTGTAAGGGTAAATTTTGATAATGGATGAAACAACCATGAACTTATAGCATTCCTCGTCTGGTGAGCTATTGATATGATTGTAAATTAATGATGATGAAGGAGAATTGATTTTAAATTTTCAGATGTTAGAAGAGATACAATGAGAGACGAGTATTTGGTTGGCTCTTTAGGTGTTTTCATTAATGAAGATGAAGTATGCTTCTCATGAATAGTGAGTATTTTAATTGCTTATGATTCACCTAATTACAAACCACAATCAAATTGATTTGCTTCAGTGCCATTCTGTTCACCTTAAGTGTCGTTTCTTTCCTTTATGGTAAGATTGTGCAAGTTCCAAATTAAGTTTCATGAATACATGCTTAATAAATATGAGCCAAGAAGATCAAGGGACAAACTATCGGAGGTCAAAGGTTGACATCCTTGGACATTTTTTTATTTGTTAGGAGGATGTTACCATATGAGGACAACTATTAAGTCCTAAAAATTCTTATGCCAACAAAATGTTATGTTGAATGTATATCAAGTAACATCAGAGACTAAGATTTCAAAAGTGCCTGCCTTAAAATATTTATGTTGCAATCAAGTAAAATTTGATTATGGTATGTTAATTTGTTAAATACCACCTCTTTGTTAACTTTTGCATTAAATTCCTAGAGCTACTTAGCATTTTATCAAATAAACATTGCATTATCAATCACCAACTTTAACAAAGGTGTTGATTGTCGGTAAGGCCTAAGACATTATACTTGATGAAATAATTTGAAAAATGATTAGGAAACAATGCTTTATTATAGTCATGATCTACCTCAGGTTATAACGACATCAACGATAGTAGAGATAATACATGACCCATACATGGATCATAACCAATGACAACTCTTCTACTTTGCTTAAATAGCAAATTTGATTTTATGATCATTATTATTATTAAGTGATTGTAATCTCCTAATAAAAATATTCATATTTCTCTGGGTGATTGAGTGTTAGTGTTCGTTTAGCCTACAATAATATTCATAGATCATGACAATTTTTAACTTTTTAAATGACTAATCTGAAAGTAAATTAAGTTTGAAAAGATAGCACCAACATGCAAGTAAATTTCAAATAATTTTAGGAAATATTTAATTGATTGAATGAGAATCATCACACTACCAAATCAAAGAAGCATAAACCTCTTAGTTCCTACACATGTTGAAAGAAAATAAGGCATACTTCATTGAAAGCAATTAAAGTTCATACAATTGAAGAACAATCAAACTCGATATGAATCTTCTTTCACTCCACCACAACCCTTCTCCAATGAAATCACACATCAATTCACCCTCACAAGATACAAGTAAATCTCACACCGACTCATATACACATATGCTCTCCCTAGTGACTTTTCCTTTACCGTGTTATGAGTTTTTGAAAGGTTGAACCCTTTCTTTAATGAAGATCAAGTGATTTTTTTTTTGGATTGCTTGAATTGCTTAAAACTATCTTAAATCGGTGGGGAGCGCAACAGTGCTGACCATGTGGCATCAGGGTGTTTGAAGTAGGCTTGATGGTGCAAGGTGGAGCACTGGATTTCATGGTTTTGAATTGTTGAATTAGAGCTTCAGGTGTTTGGCCACTAGGTAGGATGGCGCTAGGGTGTTGAAGTTAGGCGTGGCAGCGCTAGTGAGATGGCGCTGGGATGTTGGCCTCTATTTCTCCACATGAAAGGGATCTTCATTAGGCACCTAGGTGCAAAATTGGGGCATCGGGTTGCTTGAACATGCCTTGGACAATTTGTTGCTCCCAAGTGCTCAAGTTCTAGATCAAGATATGTAACCTGCAAATAACAATATATATATATATATAT
>JXCR01131578.1:9677-63525 GCA_002079205.1 Phalaenopsis hybrid cultivar
ATATATATATATATATTATATAACTCATGGCGGCATCTAGGGTTCGTTTCATCTTTGGCATTGGGTGATTTTGAGTTCCCTTATCTCTTCAATGGCTGATGAGATCTCTGTTGGTTTCAGATTTACTTTCATGCACTTTTGTTCTTCACTAAGCCGCCTGCTTCTCATTCCTTTGTTGAGGCAGTTTAAGAGGGGGCAGCGCAACATCTGGTTCTCCTATTTCTTATATGTTTTCTCAAGTATTTCATGACTCTCTTAATGTTGGTGGAGAATATTCATTTGTTAAGAAACTTGGAAAAAAATGGCAAATTAGCAATGTTTTTCTCTGAGGCAGAATCAAATATTTTGGCTTCCTCTTGTCGTTTGGCTTTGGTAGGAAAATTTTCTTATGGGATTCCAAAATTAGAGCTTATTAGGAAAGAGTTTGAATTGCTTAAGTTAAGGGACTGGTGCAAGATTGGCGTGTTTGATGGTAGAAATATTCTTATTCAATTAGCTAATGATGAGGTCTATATGATGTTGTTCGCGAAAAGGACTCTGAAAATTGAAAGTTGTGTTATGAAAATCCTTAAATGGTTCGTTAACTTTGATCCTAAAGCAAATATGCCTATTTTACCTTTTTGGATTCGTTTTCTTGAGCTAAAATTACACTTATTTAACCAAGAAGTCCTATTTTCTCTTCCTGCTGCATATGGTAAACTATTAAAAATGGATAGTGCTACTTTCAATATTACTAGACTCTCTGAGGCTCGTGTTTTAGTGGAAAGAGATTTTACTCAACCCTTTTGTGATAAGATTTGGATTCGATCTCAATATCAGAGATATTGGAAACAAATTGAAATAGAGAGGCATTCCTCATGTTGCACCCATTGTTCTATGTTTTGCCATCACACCTCCAACTTTTATCTTCTAAACCCTCAACTTAAAGTGTCTTTTGGCACTAAAACACCTTCTATTAGCAATAATATCGAACCACCTAATCCCCAAGTTAGAAGTGAGAAAGAAAAGGAAGATGATAGGCCATTGCAAAATTTTGTAGCAAATATTGAAGCTCCAATAACTAATAATGTTATACAAATGCAAGCCCAACAAAATGAGAGAGAAGAAAATGCTAATACTTCTCAATCTGTTCCACCAGATTTGACTGTTAATAGTAATTTTCCTATTACTTATACTACTACTAATCTTACCAGGGATAACATTGTTGAAAATCCGGAGCAACACAATGAACACATTTTGTTTCCACGTGCACCCATGAAAATCTCTCATGACCCTCTTCAATTTACCTAAAACTCTTTGTAGGGTGAGTGGCAAATACAAAAGCATGCTAAAATTAATGAAAAAAGGAATAATGAACTCTTAAGCTTAAATGCTGGAAAAATTATTCAGGAAGGTATCTATTATTCAGATGAAGAACTATTAATCAACCCTTCTAGTTCTTCTAGAAGGGCTGGTTAATGACATAATGTTTAATATTATGGTCTGGAATATTAGGGGAGTGGCTTAAATATCCTTGTAGGGTTAATTAAACTTTTATTTTTACCATTGTGGAGCCTCTTGTTTAGGTCAATAGAAACAAGATTTTGAATAAATTTAAAGGCTATCAGTCTCACTGCAATAGAAATAATAAGTTTTGGGTCTTTTGGAAGCACACGATTACTTTATCTATTATTGAAGATGAGGAGCAATTTGTCTTAACTCACTTTTAGATGGAGCAATTTGATGGGTTGGGCACTTTTGTCTATGTCATCTCTCTTTTGTCTAAAAAATTCTTACTTTGGCAGAAGCTAGAAATTTTGGACGGTTCCATCTCAGAAAACTTATTTGTTTGAGTGGATTTTAACATGATTATGAAGTCGTCTAAGAAAAAAAGTGGTGGCAGATGTGGCATTTCTCTTCTTAATCACTTTTGTAATTCTATTGCAGGAGCTGGTCTTTTCGATCTAGGCTTCTCTCTACCTACTTTCACTAGGAGGAGAGGTTTTCAACAAAGGCTTAATCATTTCTCGGCTAACTTGTCTTTTCTTAATTAATTCCCTATTTCCAAAGTTCAGCATTAAAGTTATGCTTCCTCTGATCACAATCCTATTCTTCTCACTCTTGCTTTTATTGATAAGCTTGCTATCTATAGATTTAAATTTCTTAACATTTGGACTTCTCATGATACTTTCCTAAGTACTGTGTAACAAGTTTGAAGTTATGATGGTGCTGGAACTCCTTGGTTTATTCTTTGACAATTACATAAAAAATTGGCTGTTAATATTCATAAGCGGAACCACGAGGTTTTTGGTAATGTCCATAATAAAGTTTTGGAGGCTCAATAAGTGGTTGTTAAATTAGAGAATCAAGATATGTGTACTCCTAATATGATGAATTCTACTGCTCATGCCATTTGAATTTATTAGATGCTATTAATATGGAGGAAGCTTTACTTCAATAGAAAGCTAATGATATTTATTTTACTATTGAGGATAGAAATACTAACTATTTCCATGCCACTTTAAAGCATAGAAGGAACAATGATTGCACCTTGAATATTAAGAATGCTTAAGGTCAAACAGTAACTGATTTGGATGATATTAGGGATATTGCAGTGTGTTATTTCACTGAGCTTTATCAACACAACCGTATAATCAACCCTATTGACTCTAACGTTTTTGTTGATGAATTTAATTACATTAATAGTCTTTCTTTAGCTCGTGTTTCAGATGAAAATGAAATTCTTTCTACTTTCAAGTCATAAGCTCCAACAAGTCCCCTGGACCCGATGGCTATTCCTCTTCTTTTTATGACAAATTTTGGGACATCAGAAAGAAGGAAGTTTTTAATTTTATACTGTGTTTCTTTATGGGGTAAGATCCTGACAAGTAATTCAACTCTACTTTGATTGTTCTTATTCCTAAAGGAAATGATAAAATTACTTGGGATAACTTTCGTCTATCTCCCTCACCACTGTCATCTCTAAGGTGTTGAGTAAGATTATCATTAATAGGTTGCAACCTCATCTCTCACATTTCATATCTCCTCAACTATCGGCATTTATAAAAGGTAAAGATATTACTGATAATATCTTTCTTGCTCAGGAATTGATTGAAGACCTTGATAAGAAATGCAAAGGAGGTAATATGGTTTTTATACTTGATATCAAGGAGGCTTTTGATGCTATCAGTTGGGAATTCATCCTTAACATTCTTCAGGCTAAAGGCTTCAAAATAGAATTTTGCTTAGTCATTAAAAGATGGTTAGCCAATAGCCGTTATAGTGTTCGTATAAATTGTAAATCTTATGTCTATTTTTTTTATCATAGAGGCATCAAGCAGGGAGATCCTCTCTCCCCTGCCATTTTTATTATTGCATTTGATTATCTCTCAAGGCTTGTTAACAAATTGCATTTGAATCATCCTCATTTTCAATACTCTCATAAATGTCAAATTGTGATTAGCCACCTTGCTTATGCTGATGATGTTATCTTACTTTTTAATGCTAGTGAGCCTATTATTAAAGCAATTATGACTTGGGTAAAGGATTTTCAGGTTGCTTCTGCCCTTCACTTTTACTTGGCTAAATGCTCTATATACTTTGGTAATAAGGATAATCATGAAATTTAAACTTAGGCTTCTAATTATACTAGTTGTAAAATTTCCAAGCATCCTATTAAGTGCCTTGAGGTGAACCTTCTAAGGGGAAGAAAGAAAAAAAATCAAATGAATGAAGTTGTGGACAAAATTAAATCCAAAATCAAATTGGAGAAATACCTTTTTGTCTAATGGGAGTAGGCTTGCACTTCTTAAGAGTGTGTTACATAGCTTTTCTTTATACTCGATGCAGGTGCTTAAAATTAAAAAGAGCACCCAGGCAATTCTTGAGATTCTTCTTAACAAGTTTCTTGGAGAGGCAATAGATCTTCCAAGATTTGGGCTAACTGGAAGAAGAGTGGTAAGTCGTGTTCTTCTAAGGGACTTGGGTTCAAAACCCTTCACAGTATGATTGACATAAATATGTACAAACTTTGGTACAAATTTAGAGCTAGAGATTCCTTATGGTCTTAATATATGCATCATAAATACTATAGCTATAGTCATCCTTCCACTGTCAATTGGAAAAATGGGGATTCTAAAATTTGGAAGGCCATTACTCTTGCTCACAACATGGCTTCTTAATTCATTTTTTAGGAAATGGATGATGGGAAAATTTCTTTTTGGAATGATCGTTGGGGAACATCTCTATTTTTGAGTTTGTCTCACTCTCCTTCTGAGGCTGATCTTCTTATTTTGGACTGCTGGATTGATGGGTGTTGGAATTTTCCTAAATTGTTGTCTTTAGTTGGGGAGGTTGATCCTTCCATTTCAATTATCCTAATTAATGGTAATACCTTGGATGTCCTTAAGTGGAAACTTCACTCTAGAGTATCCAACACTAAAATGATATACTCTCATTTATATAGCTTTCCTCAGTGAAAATGGATTAATTATATTTGGCACTAATTTATCCCCCCATCTATCTCTTTCTTTCTTTAGAGATTTTTTCATAATTTCCTTCCTCTTGATGATATTCATAAAATGAAGGGTTTGAGGCTTGCTTCCTTTTACTGCATTTTTAAGAAAGAGGCTGAATCTTCCACTCATCTTTTTTATGATTGTACTTTTTCTAGAGATGTTTAACAACAGCTAGGGTGTTATTTTAGCATATGTTGGCCTACAAATTTATGTCTAAAAAGTATCCTTGCCATTTAGAAAGAAATTGAACACTCTCAAAACAAACATTTCTATTTTCCCCTTATTTTTCTTTAGTTCATTTGGGTGGCTAGAAATAGCCATAAATATGAAAACTTTTGATGCGCCCTTAGCGTGTGTTGTTTTTCTGCATGTTTTATGTCAATTTAAATCCCTAGTACAGTGAAAAAAACTTAACCCTTCCCAAAATTATGCAGTAATTTTGTTTTAAAAAATATGGTCAATAACTTGACCTAATTTATATTTAGTTAATGTGCAAAATTGAAATGTTATAAAATATAGAAAATAATTCACACACTATGGGCTCTACGCAAGTGCACGTATCACTTTAAGTAATATAGGACTTTTTGATTAAGCCCCAAAAATTGATCCCACGAGGAAGCAAGGAAAGAGTCCTTAGTCAAATTCCAGTTTACTACTATTAGTCCTTAGTTTGGAATGTAGATTAAAAGGGTGTTTTATCTAGAAACTACTCCTAAATGTAAATGTTAAATGTAAGGATTAAGTTTAAAATAGTTAATAACTATTCCTAAATGAAAATATTAATTCTAAAGATAACCCTTTTTGGATGATTTTATTTAGAGAATTTTAAGATGTTAAAAACTGTTATTCTTATGTAGTGAATTGGATAACATAAAGGAATGAGATACATTAAATATTTTATATGCAAAATAGGAACAATTTTAATTCTCTACCCTCAGTCAAGTGTTATAGAGAATCGTTGGTTAATCTTAGGTTTAGTCTCTAAATCCTTGATTAGGCTAAGAGGATACTGGCTCTCACTCCAAAGCTCCCACTTCCCTTCCCCTGAAGGCTAACTCTCACTTTAGTTCTTAAACACTAAGACCAAATTAGGAATTTTAGTATGTCACCCTAGAATCTCTAATTCTTCGCCTAGTATTTTATATATTTCCTTATTTATTTGCACTCAATTGCCATGAACTTCATCATCCATGTATTTTGAGTGTGGTTCCACTTTGTTGAGAATTACACCGCCCTCTCGGGTCTTAATGCAATTACAATGAATTTTAACGCTACAACGGGCCCTTATTCAATTGTAAAGGAAGTGCAAGTAAAAACCATCACATTTATAATCAAAACTTCTTCTAGCATGCATCTCAATATCCTAAACATGAAGCCTACTCATTGCAAAGGAAAAGTAAAAGAAAAATAACGACATAATCTTCTCATGCCACTATTTCCAAAAAAGAAGAAAGTGTAAGAGAAACACATCACAAAGCGCGAAGAAAACACAACAAAAAACTTTATTACGTCAAAGTAAATCCATTAGATAAGTGTTTAAAAAATCATAAGATAATGAAGAACACAATCTTAACTTTTTTCCCTGGAAAGAAAGATGAAAATCTCTCTCACAAAGCTCCCACTGATCCATATAATGCTAGTACATCTCCTTACAGATTCTCTTAAAATCATCACTCTAATCTCTCTAAAAAGGTAAAAATCTACATTTCTACTCATATTCTAAGATTTGTAAACATTCTCCACTTTCTTCCACTCACACACACCCATTTCTGACATAAACTCACTCTGTTATAGTGTAGGGACGAATTTCTCAAGAGATGCCTCAAGCAACCTTCCAAAAAGCGTCCAAATACATTGAATCTTGGCCATAGCCACCCAAAATCATGTCCAAACTATCTTGGGCACCATCGGTGCCATTATGGGTGCCATCAGCTCCATATTTTTCTTCATTCTCTAGATCGGGCGCTATCGACACCGGTTTGGGCGTGTTTGGCGTCAATCTATAGTAGCACCACTGTTTCGCTCTGTTTGGCTCTATTTTAACTCTATTTCTCCCCATTGCAGTTGCATTTCGTTCCTAACAGATAGACCTAAAAAATAAGCATAAAAAACAATCTTTATTTAAAGTGTAATTTGATTCAAAATTGTGTGAGAATTGTAAATGAGATTAAGCATAGAAAGACATCGAAATATGTTAGGCCAAAATTTTCTTTCTTGCTCGTTTTAGCTCCAAATTGCACCGTTTTTTCTTCTTTTTCACCAAAAGTCCATTCCTTGTATCTGAAGCCAAAAACATGCAAAATATCTTCATTTAAAGTTCATTATCACAAAAAATAAGTATAAAATATAGGTCTAAAAATGCATATATTTTTTGTGCATCAAAGTCCCCCAAACTTAAATGTTACTTGTCATTTAGTAACACTTTTACTACATAACAATATGACTTATGATACAATGTTTAACTTCTAAATTTATATAATTTGTTCTAGTAAATATAATAACACTACTTAAGAAAAATTTTTTAGCAACTCAAGTCAAAACTAAAAGTGTAAGAATGCTTAGTAATCAAGTCTAAGATTTCTGATTCCTTATTCTTTCAAGAAGAATTGCAATTTGTCTTATTAAAGTTACTTAGAATATTCATATGAAAAAGAACATCATGAGATCTTTATTATTAAGGATCCTAATACTCCAATACAAGTTTAGAAAATGTAATAAAGCCTTCTTTCTCAAGTTGATTCAAGTGGAGCCAATTTATTATTAGGCATCTCCTCAAGCTTTTCCTCACATAATTTTCTTTTCTTTTCTTTTCCTTTTTCTTTTCTTTTCTTTTTTTTAGCTTTTCTTTTTCTTTTCTTTAAGGATCATTTTCAATCCTTTTTTTTCTTTTTTAAGTGAGGATTACTATATCTGGATAGCCTTTATTGATTTTGAACTTCACTATCATCTACTTAAAGTTAAAAACTTTCACACTACTTCACTTTATAAATTCATATTAGCTCTAAAGATTTTTAAGAAAGTCTCATTCTTTTCTTCTTACATGAAACTTTAAGTTTCTTCATACTTCAAAAATATAATTTTCTTTACTTTAAATAGAAAAGCATAGTCTTATTCTTTCGTGCCAAACATCTCAACTGTAAAATTAACTTTCATTATTGAAAAAATTTACATAAGTCTCCTATATATTTGAATCATAAATATAGTTATCTCTAATACTAAAGGTATGGAATTAATTCCATAAAATGTAGAATGAAAAAAAGTTAAATTTGAATCTACTTACTACTAAAACATCCTATCAAATTCATATACATTCCTAATCAGGATAGAATGATTGCAGGTGAATGTAAATCTAGCCTAAAACATGCTTATCATAATATTGAACTAAAAGAAAATATACTCACTTTAAAATTTTTTTTTCTTCCTACCCCTAAACTTGATTTTTAACATGTATAACATTTAGTACAAAAGATATAAGTAGGAAGAAAAACAGTTTATAAATTTTATCTACCAAATATGTCTATCAAAAACATCTACAATTATTTATTAGGATAGAAAACATTTAGTAGAAAGTAAATCTATACTAAACATGCTTGATAAAATTGAAAGAAAGGTCTAACAAGCAGAACATGTTTCGTCACAGGAATATATATATTTATGTGTTCTCCAAATCTTTATATTATTGTAACACAAGCACAAACACACATGATAAATGAGGTTAATTCTTTCTTTAACTCATCACATCTCACTAACTTACTTCCATTTTCTAAAGGAATCACTACACAATTATATTGGTCACTTATAAATGATTTTATAGATTTTAATCCCAAAAATAATATTATCCCTGATATATTGGTTCTCAAGCACCAACACTAGGTATTACCATATCCCAATAATTAAGTACCTCAAGCAGTTATAAGGATAGTGTAAATTCATCCACATGTTACTCATCAAATAGGTTAGCTACTCCAACCAAATGAAAACAAGGACAAAGAAAGGAAGTAACAAAATTGAGATGGAATTATTGTTGTTAAAATTAATGATGTCTGTTGAAAAACTCAAGTCTAGGTGAGACCCGACTTGTAGTGGAATCGTTAATCCAACTATTATAAGAGAACATACAAATCTAACCATAATAAGAGGTTAAGAAATCACCTCCCTCATGGCACAAAAAAAGCAAATCAAACCACAAACAATCCAATGATCTACCAATCATCAATCAAACTGATCAATCCACACTAAAGAAAACACAATACAACACTAACAATCATGACTCTCAAGCATACTAAATCAAAGAACACTGATAACTATGGGTTACCTCCCATAAAGCTCTTTGTTGAACATCGTCAGCAAGACAAATGATTTCAACTGATCAAAATTCCGTTTTAGTAATCCTTGATCAATCACTCAATTTTTTCTAGATCCAGGGATTCCTACAAGGTCTCTGAATTTTAATTTTTCTTTCAGCTCTTCCATTTCAGATTGATTCATATCATTTTTCCTCATATTTCATTCTAGATCTAATATTCTTCTAGTGATTTTCTCAATTTTCATATTAATATCATCCGTAAATTTTAGAAGAAATGGATCTTTCTAAGATACTTCATGATCTCCCAAATTTTTTATCAAATTACCTCTAAATTCCAATTCTAGATCAAATTCTTCTTGGTTACCCTAGTGTGTGATGTTTTTCTGCGTGTTTTATGTCAATTTAAATCCCTGATAGAGTGTCAAGAACTTGACCCATCCCGAAATTACGCAGTAATTTAATTTTAAAAAATATGACCAATAACTTGACCCAATTTAGATTAAGTAGTTAATGTGCAAAATTGAAATGTTATAAAAAATAAAAAATAGTTCACACATTATGGGTTCTACGCAATTGCCCGTATCACTTCAAGTAATATAAGACTTTCTGATTTAGCCCTGAATATTGATTGCACAATGAAGTGATGAAAGAGGTCCTTAGTCAAATTCCAGTCTACTACTATTAGTCCTTAGTTTGGAATGTCGATGAAAAGGCTGTTTTATTTAACAACTACTCCTAAATGTGAATGTTAAATGTAAGGATTAAGTTTAAAACAACTAATAAATATTCCTAAATGAAAATATCAATTATAAAGATAATCCTTTTTGCATGAATTGGTTTGGAGAATTTTGAGATGTTAAAAACTGTTATTCATATGTAGTGAATTGGATAACGTAAAGGAATGAGATACATTAAATATTGTATGTGCCAAATAGGAGCAATTTTAATTCTCTACCCTCAGTCAAGTGTTAGAGAGAATCGTTAGGAAATCTTAGGTTTAGTCTCTAAATCCGTGGTTAGACTAGGAGGATATTGGCTGTCACTCCAGGGCTCCCACTTCTCTTCCCTTGAAGGCTAACTCTCACTTTAGTTCTTAAACACTAAGATCAAATTGGGAATTTTAGTCTGTAACCCTAGAATCTCGAATTATTTACCGAGTAATATATATATTTCTCTATTTATTTGCACTCAACCCCCCATGAACTTCACCATCCATGGAACTTGAATGTGGTTCCACGTTGTTGAGATTTACATTGCCCTCTCGGGTCTTAATGTAATTACAAAAAATTTTAACACTACAACAGACCCTTATTATAATGTAAAGGAAGTGTAAGTAAAAACCATCTCATTTATAATCAAAATTGCTTCGAACATGCACCCTAATATTCTAAACATGAATCCTACTCATTGCAAAAGAAAAGTAAAAGGAAAATAACGACATAGTCTTCTCATGCCACTATTTTCAAAAAAGAAGAAAGAGTAAGAGAAACACATCATAAAGCACAAAGAAAACACAACAAAAAACTTTATTACATCAAAGCAAATCCACTAGATAAGTGTTTAAAAAATCATAAAATGATGAAGAAAACAATATTTAGCTTTTTTCCCATGAAAGAAAGATGAAAATCTCCCCCACAAAGTCTCCCGTTGTCCATACAGTGCTAGTACATCTCGTTACAGATTCTCTCAGAATCTCCTCTCCATTCTCTCTAAAAAATGATAGAAATCTACATTTCTACTCCTATTCTATGATATATAAACATTCTAAATGTTTTTATACTCAAACATACCATTTTCTAATATAAAATTTCTCTATTATAGAGTAGGGATGAATTTCCCAAGAGATGCCTCAAACAACCTTCCAAAAAGCATCTAAATACATTGAATCTTGGCCATAACTGCCCAAAATCACGTCCAAGCTATCTCAGGCACCATCGGTGCCATTTTGAGCACCGTATGCTCCCAAAATCACGTTGGTGCTAGTTTAAGCAATTTCGGCGCCGCTCTACAGTAGCTCCACCATTTGGCTTCGTTTCAGCTCTGTTTCACCCCATTTCAGTTGCATTTCATTCCCAACAGATAGTACTACAAAATAAGCATGAAAAATACTTTCTTTAAAGTGTAATTTTATTCAAAAATTCTTGAGAAGTGTAAATTGGATTAAGCTTAGAAAGACATATGGAAAAGTGTCAAGCGAGAATTTTCTTTCTTGCTTGTTTTAGCTCCAAATTGCACTATTTTTGCTTCTTGTTCACCAAAAGTTCATTTCTTATACCTGAAGCCAAAAACATACACAATACCTTCTCCTAAAGTGCAATATCACCAAAAATGAGTATAAAGTATAGGTCTATGAATGCATATATGTTTGGTGCATCAACTTTCACCACGCGTCTTATAATATTGTTGCTCTCATTGTGGCTGATTTCCTCAAAGCTTCTAAAGCTGCTGGTGGTGCTCATAACTTGCTTCAACCTAGGAATGGTAGCAGACCAATTTTGTTAAATTGGAGATGACCTTGCCATGGTTGGATTAAAGTTAATATTAATGGAAGCTTTAGTAGAGAAGCTGTAGGGATAGAAGGATTATTCCTAGACATAAAAGGGTAGTACCTTTTTTTTTGCTTCTCCCTACTTTGCATCGTCTCCTCTAGAAATTGAGACATTGGCAGCTTCGGCTACTTTGCATGTTGCAATTTTTTATGGCTTTTTAAATATTGTGATAGAAACAAATTCTCAACAATTGTTTCACATACTAACGGGTAAGATAAAACCCTTTTAGAATAGTATAATTTTGTTGAACCAGATCAAAAAGGTGGCGGCCACTTCTCATACACTTTTACGCATAGAGAACTTAACTTTTTGTGGATTGTTTAGCTAAGAATGGGCATCTTGGTATTAGCATTATTGACACTCCTCCTCCCTCTTTCTACTCTCTAATTCATGATGAAGTTTGGGATGCCCCCTATCTATCGGCATAGATTTTTTGCTTATTTGGGAATTTTGGCTATGATTTTGTTTTCTAGATTTGGTTTGTGGCTGACTGGTGATATGCCTGCTAAAATTTTGGTTTACATTCCATGAATGTTGGGGCTTCTGTTAGCTACTTTATGGCTTTTTTGTTTCTATCTTCTTTCAGGTTACTATTTGAGAAAGACTACCTTTTTCTTATATGGGATTGACATTTGGCTTTCAGTTTCTACAGGTGCTGGAATTTTTTAGATTGGTTTTACTACCCAAGCTATTTTCACTCTTATTGTTTTAAGTGTTTGACGATTGGGAGACTTGGATGGTTTTTCAGATGTTTCAGATGATTTACGCTTCTTTTTTAAGATTCTTTTTTTTCTTTTTACACTGGGTGCACTATTGAAAACCTTAAGTTTTTCATGATGAGCCTTGAGGAGCCTTCTATTACCTTAAGAATTTATCAAGATGAGGACACTCTTGGATGCTTACCGAGGGGATATTAATTGTTTCTCCTTTTGTTTTTTGCTAGCTTACTTTTCTTACACTTTCTTGAGTTGTTTTGCTTCGGTCAAGAAGCTTGGGATTTTTTTATTTTACTGTGTTGCATGTAAGTAACCACTTAGTCTCAATACGTGCTACATAATTTGGCTTTTTAAGGGGGTTCTTGCTATGGCCTTTTTGTTGATAGTTGTTGGGCAGTTATGGGGATGTTCTGATGGTTTTATTTTTATTTTATCCCTGCCACTTCTCTTCATATGCTAATTTCTGTTATCTGGCAGGGTCAGACTTCAATATGGGGACTGGAGTAATTTTAGCAACTCTGCCTTTTTCGGCTGCACCTCTTACCGCGGACCCCCATCAGTTTTTGGAGGCCCATGGTTCATATTTTCGAGTGGATGCCTCAGTTTTTACTTTTCCTGCAACAACTATGACACTTGGCTTTTATGGCTTACTACCTTAATGCTCTACCACCATGTTGCTTCTAATTATCTTTACATGTATTTCTCACAGGTTATGAGCTGTTGTTATCTCACATTTTGATAACTCCACCTGCTTTGGATGAAGATTTTTTTTTCCTTACAACTCACAGCTTATATTGCACTATTTTTTACATGTAAATATGTGGTATACTACTTCGGATAGGTATACCATTGGTTTGGATATATTTATCTTTAGGGATGTATTTCTTTTTGCTTCTCTTTTTTTTTTCTCTTTTTTGTGTGGAGTTGTAATGCATAAGGATGATCCCTTAGGACACCATGTATTTTTTTTTAGTGGGGATCCTCTTCCTTCTCAAATTTTGTAACCTCCTTTTATATTAACACGTAGGGAGCAATGAGTTGCTCTTATATATATATATATATATACCATCATTTTTGTTAATATAAAGATTATTTTCAAATTTGATTTTTTCTTTCCTTTAACTATAAATTTTGATTTCATTTTTTATTAGATTTCCATATATCATTCTTTGTTCATTAGAGTTTGAGACCAGCGTATGGTCCTGCAGCTTTTATCATTTGCACAAACAAGGCAATTCAACAAAATCTGTTGAAAACCAAAATGAACTTTATTGATTATGGTTTGAAAATGTTGTACAATTAATCTTATTCTGCAAGGTATCCAAAATATCATAAGTGCATTGGTGTAGAAGCTGTNCCTTTAACTTTAAATTTTGATTTCATTTTTTATTAGATTTCCATGTATCATTCTTTGTTCATTAGAGTTTGAGACCAACGTATGGTCCTGCAGCTTTTATCAATTGCACAAACAAGGCAATTCAACAACATCTGTTGAAAACCAAAATGAACTTTGTTGATTATAGTTTGAACATGTTGTACAATTGATCATATTCTGTAAGGTATCAAAAATATCAGAAGTGCATTGGTGTAGAAGCTGTCATTTCATGTATAATGTTTTCTCTAATTTGACGCAATACAAAAGGTAGCAAGTATTTGCTTGTTTTATGAGAGAATGTTGTGATCAACCTAACCTTCTAAGCCATGCTCCAAAACTAAAGTCCCCTCACATATACTTAAAGGTACAGCTATCTCACAGCTCGTACGGGTGAAGTCCCTCTAAATCTGGGTTGAGCTGATATGCATCCAACACTTTGTTGTCATCTATTCTATGTAATGTAACTGAGACTGTGGTGTGACACTCCAAGAATGCAATGTTTTGTCAAGTCTGCTCTATTTCCTTTCAAAATTAATACTGATCCAACTAGCAGTTGAATCTCAACTGATCCTTAGAATTCCCAGAGCCAATGATCTATATCTCTTTCTTGAACAAAATGTTGCTTTGGCTCATGAACAAAATTGAACAAAACAGTTGGATGAAGTCATGGTGGTCAATGTAGGGAGGAATATAGTCTCCTTCCTCACAAATTTTGATGATGCAGCTATTCAGAATATAGTCCGCTGATTAAATAATTATCATGGATCTACAAATTGAGTTATATATGATTCTATGTCTATATGCTCTGCACTTCTGAATTCCATTGAGGTAGCTTTATATTCTTCAAATGTCTCGTAACGCTCCATGTGGAGAATGTTACACTTCGGGCATTCTATAAATTCTCTTATTGATGGTGCATGTCTCGCAATCTATGTGTTGCATGTCGGGCATCCTGTGCAAAGCTCATCGGAGATCTCCATCGGTGTAGACTATAATGAAACCCAGCTCATCTTCTGTAACTGGAGGGCTGGTAGAATTCTCCCTCAAATTTGGGTCATACACCTCTTCTTCATGAATCAAATTGAGCTTTGTGGCTACCTCTCTGCATGTATTCTTCCTTATATCTCCAAAACTCCGTGTTTGTGGTGCTTAGCAACTCTACATTACGTCCTTCTTAACAGCACTTCTGAAACTCTCTGCAGAAGCACCAAACTATATCTCATGTCGACGTCGTGATCACAGACTGTAGGTGTCCTTCTCTTCGTCAAGTGCAAGATTTAAGCTTTCATTAAAGGATAAGATTAGCCTTTGTCTCGACATTTTCCCCCAAAAGATAGGAAAACATCAACGCACTGAAATTCAATACAAACAAGGACAATAAAAATTATTATTTAGATGATTTTAAGTTATACATGTACAAGCATTTTATTTAATTCACTTTTATAAGGTTCAAAATTTAAACGAAAAAATTTATAGGTGTAAATTTAAAATTTATTTTATTAAAATTAATTTTATTTGAAGTCTTTGGCCCAAGTTACAGATACTTGCCACATAGCCCTTCTCAAAATAAGTGCAACTTTCAAAATTAATCTCGGAGAACATTAGGTTGCATATTATTTACTTAAGCATCATCCATTGATCGTTAGCATGGGCCCCTCACCCTGAGAATACACTAGATAATAAGATGCACCTAAATAGACCTTATCTACCATGAATGGTCCCTCCCAAGTTTGTTCAAACTTTCCACCTATCTTACACTGTGCAAAGATAGGTCGTATGAGAAGAAGTACGAGATCACAAACTTTGAACATTCTGAGGCAGACCAATTTGTCGTGCGCTTAGTTCATCTTGGCCTAGTAAAGTTCTAAATTCTACAGCGCTTGTAACAACTTTCTTTTGAGACTTTCCAATTTTTCAAGTCAGAGCTTGATGTTGTATTCTATCGCAATCTATTTGGTGATGATGATCCGAAGAGACGGTAGCTGAACCTCCAACGGAAGTACTGTTTTGGAACCATACAAGCACATATGTTGTACACTGAGTAGGTGTTCTAAATATTGTACGACAGGTCTACAAAGCTTCTAACAATTTCTCGTGCCAACCTCTCTTATTCTCATCCAATTTTTTCCTTAAAATCTGCACAAGTGTTTTTTTGAAAGCTTTGACTAGGCGATTCGCCCTCGGGTAGTAGATTTTAGAAAACATCAAATCTATCGCTTTTCATTTGACAAAGTTGTTGATCTTAGTGCTATGGAAGGCTGAACCATTGTCTGAAATAACTCTATGCGGCACACCAAAAGGTTGATGATATGATTTCTGAAGAACTAAAGAACATGTTGCACTGTAACCTTTCGTAATGATACTACCTCTACCCATTTAGAGAAGTAATTTGTGGCTGCAAGAATAAATTTATTTCCTTTTAAAGATGAAGGGTCTATAGGCCCTACTATGTTCGTACTTTAACACTTGAATGGCCACGACGCGACCGTCAGTTGCTGCAAGACTACTCCATGAACTTGAAACTAGTGACATTTCCTAACAATTTGCATACAATCTACCAACATTGTTGGCCAATAATATCTAATTATCTTAATCTTCATCTTCATCTTCGGTCTTGTCTGTTGAGCTCAACAGAATTTAGCGTATACCTCTTTAACTCATCTAATCAAATGACCTTCTTTAGAGGATATAACTTACCGAAGCATATGATAAAGCTCTTCTTGTGATGTGATACACTGCTAACTTTTCATTTGGTAGCCTTCCTATTTGCAAATATTCTATAAATGTCCTGTGACAATATTCAGTATCATCAGTCACTGCAACCAATATCTCTTTCTTTCCAATCTTGTGTAAAGTGCAAGGTACATCTGAGAAAGATTTTGATGTTCCTGTACCATAATATCAATAGAATCCTCTGGCAGACACGTTAATTTCTTAGCCAGCTTGGCTAAAGCATCATCTTGAGCGTTATCTTCCCGAGGAATCCTGTACAATGTCACACTGGGAATCTCTTCTAACAACTTCATCATATACTGATGATATTCTGCAAATCTTGACTTCAAAATATTATACTGTATGAGAAATTGTTGAATCACAGGTTTTGAATCATCGTAGATGATGCTGTTCATTATGTCCCTTGATATTGCCAACTCTAATCTGGTAATCAAGGCTTCATACTCTACTTCATTGATCGTTGATCCACAAAAAAAAAGTAAACTATTTTAAGTACCTTTTTTTCTCTATTTTTTGTGATAGTGCACTTTAAAAAAATGCATTTTTGTATTTTAGTTGCAGGTATGCCAGTTTTAGGCATTTTGAGCAAAAATGGCAAAAAGAGGAAAATATGGAGCAAAAATAGCCAATTTTGGGTGCGCCAAAATTCAGAGTACTGGTGTGTGATACGCCAAGAGCAACATTTTCAAATTAAGGCGGTTCAAAATAAATTTTTGTTGAATTTCCAAAGGGACACTTGTTCTAAGCACCCCATGGAGTGATTGAATGCATGTAGACACTTTGGAAGGTTCTAATTTGAAGGGATTTGACCTTTGGATCAAGGAGGGACATCTTTTGAAATTCAAATTTTTGACTTCTAAATTTTGGAGGGAATTGAGACACTTTTTAGAGAGGAGAGGTAGCCAACAAAAGGGAACTTCTGAAGGGACTTGATGGGGGACGAAAAATTTAGAGAGAGATGATAGGCATGAGTTAAAGAGAGAAAAAGGAAGAGATTTTCTTCTAAGATTGTAAGAGGAGAGGAAAGGTGAGAGATTTCTTCTTCATTACATTTCTATGAGAATTAGGAGAGATTGTAAAGAGGGAAAGTTTTGAAGAGAACTTCGAAGGATTTGCTTGGGAAGGATTGCGAGTTAAGTTGTACTTTTCATTTCTTTTGTTTGTAAATTTGTTTTTATATATGAAATCCATGTTTTATCATATCTTTCTCATGAATTTTGAGTAGTCTTCTTTATCCTTCTCCCTAATTTGAAGAAATGGTTTGGTGAAGAATTGATTTTATTTTCTACAAGTTTAAATGTCAATAATTTTGTTAACCTCACTTTTGGTTGAGGTTTAGTTTTTTCCTCTTTAGTAGCCTAAGGTCTAGCCATAGGAATTTTCTATTGACTATTCTTAGAAAACTAGACATGGAACCCTCACCATTAGAAATTCCAAACTTACTGACTATTCTAAGAAAACTAGATAAGGAACCCTCACCATTAGAAATTTTAAACTCTCCTCTTTAATCAACTTGAAGTTCCACATATTGGTATTAACCTCTAGCACTTAGTAGGTGATTTCACTATGGGGGAACTCATGATGAGTCACCCTTAGGACTGCTGGATCTTAGGGTTGACCCTGAGTGTTGGTTTAGGGCTTAAGGTACATACTTGTACTCACAATCACTCACAATCCTAAACTTAAACTTCTAGCCTTTGATCTCTTGATACTTTTGGGAGACTCATGTAGGTGGTCCCCTAAACACATTAACCCTAGGCTAGGGTTTGGCTAAGATCACCACATAGAGGACCCAAAATGGGATCCATTGGTCCATGGCATATTGATGGTGGTTGATACTCCAACTCTACCAAAATACCCAACCTAGCATTTTGCCCCTAAACTCCCCCAAATTACCTAGATGCCTTTGGGACTCTAAATTTGGCCAAATTTCTCAAGTTTACCTAAAATACCCAAGTTGGTTCAAAATCATTTCAAACACCTTGAAAAACACCCAAACTACCTAAAATCATCAAAATTGGCCAAGTTACCAAAATGCCCCCTCCTTAGCCCAAGATTCAAAAAATTCCCAAAAAAACCCAAAAATTCCCAAAACCGCCGAAGCCTATAACCTCGCTCCTACCATAAAATTTTGAGCCGAATTTAAAGATCTCGAAGTCATCCTTGGGAAAGCCCTGCTTAAATACAGGAACCATTTGCAGAATTCAGCCTGAACTGCCTTCAAGACTTCCCTGCCTGCAGGAAGTCTAAAACTACTGCCATCACGACACCCGCCAAACCTGCTAAGGGGAAAGAAGTAATGGTTATTGAGGATCTGAGTGAGGGATTAACTGTCCCACAACCCGTGTACGAAATCAGATCAAGTTCAAGAACTATACTGCTAACCCGAACCCAAATAAGGAATTGTAACAGAAGGGTTTGGAGGGCCGTCAAAGCCCAGGCTCCTCAAAGGACACCTGTTGAGGAGGAGTGTCATCAAGATGAAGAAGGATTACCAAAAATTTATCCACTCATACGAGGGAGTATATTCTATCCTCTGACGGATACAAATGGATACGAGAGTATCCAGAAAATTGCCGCCGCATTATCACCACATTGTGGACATGGTGAGGAGAGAAAGAAGTTCTCCTATCACCCGAGTTAGTGTAGTTTTCAAATGGCTAGCTACCAAAGAAAGATGTTCAGTTAGCAAGTTTCTTAAATGAGTGGAACATGCAAAGAAGAAAATTTTGAAGGACGTCAAGTCCACCATACAGTGTCACAAGACAACGGGAGTGCCACCTACTTACGTCCTCGTTTGGTTCCTTTTTGGGAATAGAGTTGATACCGTAGTGATCACTACTGATTTTACCGCCACAAGGACCGTAGGTCGTCGAGTGGTTAAGTCAAGACTAGGTCTAAAAAACTTACCCACCACCCATTATGGAGATATTCCTACAATCCCAAAGGGAAAGACAAGACGATTACGTGGCAGTGTAGCTGGTCTACACCACGGGGAGCATACTTTCCCTCGACATATTGAAGTTTCTACTAAGACACTCCATCCTTAGACAACATCATCAAAAAAGAAAAAGGTATGGGTACTGAAGGTCACTTCACCGATACAGTCTGGTAAGCTCGTGGGACAAGAACAGGGAATGAAGCCAAAGTCTGAAATATTTGACATCGTCACAATAATAGCCAACGAGATGGAGGAACAAGTAGAGGATGTCCATCAGGCTCCTCCAAATCTTAAAGAGATCAAAGAATCAATAATTGAAGAGAAAGTTGAGAAACTCGAGATCAAGATTTTTGAGTTAGCTCGAGAACACGGAGTTTCCATCGATAACGATGAGGAAAATTTTGATTACAATGATTACTTGGAGGAAGATTTCATGGATGTCTATGTAACTGAAACCAGAGCCGCCACATCTGGGTACGAGGCTCAACCTCACACCGAAGAGAGTGCCGTAGATGAGCTGTGAAGGGCTATTATCCTATGGGATGAGCAAGTTAGTCTACTAGAGAAAATAATAGAAGATATGAAGGCAGCCATGATCTCCATGGCCACTATTCAGGGGCAATCACAAGCGTCGCAATTGGCTTCTCCAGAGATCAATTAGCCAGAAATCATACCCATCACAGATGAAAGAAGAGAGGTTTCTTAAGCTAACAGAGACGAGCAACATAGAAAGGATTCTCCATCAGGTGCTATGCCAGAGAAAGAGTTCAAGCAAATACTTGAACAAGTGTTGGATGCCCTAACCCAATATAAGGGTGGGGCATTGTATATAAAGGGTAAACCTTACCCGGAGGAATTCGATGTCGTTCCTTTCCCCAAGGGTTTTGTGACCCCAAACTTTAAGATATTTGATGGGACTCAGAATCTCAGACAACATATAGCACATTTTCGAGCCAGCTGTGGCAACACGAGAAATAGTGAAGCTCTACTCTTCCAGTAGTTTGTCAGTAGCTTGTAAGGAATTGCTTTTGACTGACACGCTGACTTGCTCAATGGATCAGTTAAAACATTTTTCATGTTGGAACAGCTGTTTGTGACAAGATTTGTCAGGGCACAACACCATGAGTCTATTGGAGAGCTCATGATGGAAAAACAAAAGCTTAGCAAAACTTTGGTGGACTATATTTTGAGGTAGAGAAACCTTAGCATGAAATGTGAACCAGCTAAAAGAACATCATGCGATTGAAATTCTACTCAAAAGCATTCATAGGCCAGTAGCTTTCATGCTCAAGGGACTCACCATCAAATCCTTCGAGAAGCTACTCAGTCAAGCTAGCGGTCTTCAAGAGGAAATTAAGCACATGGAGCCACACAAAAAGGCAAAGGTGACCAGAGTGCTCGAAAAGAAATCAGGAGAAGTAGCGATTATCGACAAAGGAAAGCAACCAATGAAGATATATGCAGAAGAGCCTCGCCAGTCTTCATCACAGTATGCTCAGAAACTGAGTAATCAATCCAATCATTGATCACCTCAAGAAGGATCACCTTGAACAGGGGATAGAAAATGTTTGTATCACAACGATGTAAAATGATGTATTCTTTCAATGATGAAGCTATACCTAAAATATTCAGAAGTCTGATGAAGAAGCCGGAGTTTAGACTACCAGATTCAAAGAAGCCCGAAGAGGTGGATAGGAAGAATGAACCAAATTATTACCCATACCACCGGTTGCTTGGGCACACTATAGAAAAATGCTTCGTCTTTAAAGACTGGCTTGAGAGGAACCTTAAAGAAGAGAACATATCAATCCCGAAAGAATATTTAAAAGAGCCTGAAAAAGGTTCCATAAATATGATTTTGGCCAAGCCAATCTCCCCAATCGATCCATATACTGGAACAGATGGATGGAATACAACTTAGGATGAACTGAAGAGGGTCCTCAATCAAATACAGGATCCATCAAAACAATCTTCTACATATACCAGAGAAGAAGAATGGAATGAGGTCTGGAGCAGATCATCTAAGAAAATACTAAACAAGATTCAGTCTACATCAAGATAAGCCTCCATTCAGAGTCTGCAGCATACCAAGCCCAAGATGAAGGTTTCGTCAGGAGCATCGTCGTCGTCAAGGAAAAATAAGAAGAAAATCTTCACTACAAAGATTGATAGCACGGGTGGTAGGATAGGGGCCGCCTTTACCAGATTAGTTGTCTCAAATTCGGGGAAGAAAATCTTTGAACCCCTGACTTTGTATGATTATCTTTTTGTCCTTCTGTGGTCTTATGAATATAATGATTGTAATTTCAGCTATATTTTAATTGTTTCTAGTGATAACGTAACTGATTATGACAAATATTTCTTTGATCTTGATCCCCAAAATGATCCTCAAATCTTACTCGAGTCTGATGAACTTGTTGTCAAGTCTAAAGAAGGCATCAATGATACCGTTTACAACATCACCGATAACAAGGAGCCAATTCTCGAGCATCACAATATCAAGATCAACCCGGATAAGATTAAAGCTATCTTGAAAATGCCTCCTCCTAAAACCTTGAAACAACTATGTTCCTTCCAGGGGAAGTTGGCATATCTGAGATGCTTTATTTCTAATCTCTCTGGTAGGTGTCTATCTTTCTCGGCATTAATTAAAAATGATGCCAAATTCATTTGGGAAGAGAAATACCAGTGTGCCTTCGAGCACGTTAAAAATATTTAATGACACCTCCTGTCTTGGCAGCCCCTATCCCAGAGAAATCATTGATACTTTATACCACGACCTTAGATGACTATCTTGGAGCCCTCTTAGCCCAAGACAATGATGAGGGTAAAGAAAATACACTCTACTACTTGAGTTGTCACATAATATCAATGGAGATAAGGTATCCACCAATTGAAAAGCATTGTCTGACATTAATTCTTGCCGCTCAAAAGCTTAGAAATTACATGCTTTCTCATAAGACTACCCTGATCTTGAAAGTTAATCCGTTGCAATATCTGATGACTCGACCAACACTCTCCAGACTTCTGGCAAGATGGTCAATGATCTTATTGTTATTTGATATAATTTTTTTCCCCTCTGTGTTATTAATGGATAGATACTAGCATACTTTCTCGTTGCACACCTACTGTCAGCTGGGTCCTCTCTCAACGACGAGTTACCAGATGAGCAAATACTACAAATGGAATTTTTCAGTGTGTCACACTAGGAAATGTACTCTTATGGCGCTTCATCATCCAAAAAAGATAAAGGATCAGACATAGTTATACTAGGCAAAGCAGGGATCGATTTGATCTTTATCACGCCAGAAAAGGGTATGTTGAGGTTCTCATACCACCTGACAGAGCCATGCACCAATGATGAAGCAGAATATGAAGCTTTGATAACTGGATTGGGAATGGCAATCTCAATGGATATAACAAACATTGCCATCTATGGCGACTCCCAACTCGTCATTCAGCAAGTCGCCGGACAAAACAGAATTCTTAAACCAAGGTTAGCAGAATACCATCAGTACACGATAAAGCTTTTGGAGCAGATTCCTGATGTGACTTTCTACCAGATTCCTAGGACAGATAATGTCCATGTCAACGCTCTAGAAAAAATTGCTAAGGAAATGGCATGTCCCCCACAAGATTCCATTGAAATCATAGTGCAAGGAAGACGAGTCTTATCTCAGATCGACCTCGAAACTCTACACAAACTCAAAAAAGAAAAACCAATAAATACAGTTGCAGACATCAACAAATATTGGTGCAACCCGTTAATAGAATATTTGCATACTGGAAAGTTGCCAGAAGGCAAATTTAAAGCACACCACATCACAAGAAGGGCTATGTCTTATGACCTGATGGAAAACGTTCTATATAGAAGATCATTCAACCAGATGTGGCTCAGTGTTTGAACAAAGCCGAAGCACAGAATATTGTCAAAGAAGTACATGTAGGATTGTGTGGCGCTCATCAGTCAGAGTCGAAGATGAAAATGAATATCAATAGACTCGAATATTATTAGCCAGCAATGATGTCTCATTGCATGGATACAACCAGAAAATGTCACCAATGCCAAGTGCATGGGGTGGTCTTACACCAACCTCCAAATGTGCTACACCCAACTATTGCCTCGTGGCCATTCGAGTGTTGGGGCACATACATAATAAGTCTGATAGACCCTCCATCTTCCAAAAAACATAGGTTTATACTTGCTGATATAGATTACTTCTCCAAATGAGGCAGTACCATTAACTGAGGTTACGGCACAACACGTCCTTCAATTTTTCAAAAGCCAGATTGTCTACCATTTCGGAGTACTGTGAAGAATAGTTTCTGATAATGAGACAACTTTCAGAAGCACAAAGATCAACAATTTTATCAAAAGATATGGGATATATTGGAGATACTCTACGATTTACTATCCCAGAGTAAATGGTATGGCTGAAGCCATCACCAAAACTCTGGTACGAATTTTGAAGAAGACACTAGATGATAACAAAAGGGATTGGCACAACAAACTATTAGAAGCCTTGTGGGCCTACCGGATGACTTTCAGGACTCTCACTCAGTGTACACTCTATCTGCTTGTGTACGGGTCCGAGGTCCTGTTACCGCTAGAAGTCAAGACACCGTCTCTTAATGTTGTTGTTGCCAACCAACTCACAAGGGGAGAGAGTGCGAAACTCAGACTTGAAGAACTGAAAAGTCTTGAGGGAAAATGACTAGAAGCACAACAACATTTGGAACGTTACCAGGCGAAGATGGTACAAGCCCATGACAAATTGGTCTGCCCAAGGACATTCAAAGTTGGTGACCTCGTACTTGTGCTCAAAAGGCCTACTCTTGCGTGCCGCAAAATAGGTAGAAAATTTGAGCCAACTTGGGAGGGATCATTTGTCGTTGAAAAGGTCTACACAAAAGGAGCCTAATAGTTAGTGGATTTCCAGGGAAAAAGACCCATGTTACAAATAAATGGACGATATCTAAGAACCTGTTACGCAACCTTATGCCGCTTGCCTTTGCTTGCTTTGAAACTTTGAAAATTTGATTATTTTGGGGTTATCTATGTGGCCAAATGTCTATGACCGGGTCCAAATTTTGTAATTAACCTTAATATAATGAAAATTTTGAGAAAAAAATTTTAATCTTCAAATTTTCTCCTTTCCACTTTTGAGTATAATGTTCCACAATTTAACAAAATTCATATATAAATAAACAAATCATTTCACTGAAATAAGCTAAAATTTACCTCAATAAATACTTTGTTTTGTTCTTGTTCATGCCAAGTTTTGGCCCATTGACATTTTTCCTGTCGTTTGCAGAAAAATGTCGGGACAGAGGCTGATATTTGCTTTCAAGGATGGTTGGAGCCTCACACTGAATAAGGAGATGGCACCGCAGTGCGACACCATAGACTTCAACATGGACTTTAACCAGGTCGACATGGACTATGGAGGTCCTTTGATGAATGTAGTTAGCCACAGAGAGAAAGAGGGATTGCCTTCACTGCTGAGGGTGACCACCAAAGATAATACATCACACAAAGGCAAGAACATGATAATAGAGCAAGATCCGATGGAAGGGACTAGCCGTCTGCCCTCTATGGTAGCCACACCAGCCGGGGGCCTAATAGCCTCAAATAATGAATGACTGTCAAATGCTTTGCTTCATAGGATGTAACGCAGAAACACCAGCCATAAAAAGTAGAGGGCTTTTTTATGAGAAGAACACAGACATCAGAGAGAAACAAACAAATTACTCACCCATATTCCCGAGTGGCATATTTATGATCCAGACATGAAAGAAACTTTTGCCAGCCTACCAACCATAGAGGAAGAACCGGGGTTCGTAACAGAGCTAGAGACACCTTCAGCTTCAAATGTTTTATGCAAGGGTTGCCCGACGTGCAACGCTGAGATACCTGCAGGGACATCAGCCACAGGTGCATTTGTAGAATGCCCAAATTGTAATGTTCTACATTTACAATGCTTAGTACATTTGAAGAGTATACTTCCAGGACTGACGAGTCTCAGACTTCTGATTTTATGATGGATGAGTCATACATCCCACTGGGGACAAACCAGTATATACCATGGAGCCCAAGGTTGTACATCCCACTAGATGCCGAGTCTCGTCTTCCATATCAGCTAGCGCCAGTTTGGGTTCCTACCAATGTTCAGAGTGAGGAACGGCCATGACAGCTACCGACTCATAGTACGATGGAGTACTACAAATTAAGCGAAGTGAATAAAAGAGAATTTGAATTTTATAAAGATTTCCAAAAAAGAATCTTCAACATACCGGAAAGCCTAGAGTTGTATACCAGGGTATCTCCTAGAGTGACGAAAGAAGCATTCTTGACTGCATCTTTGATTTGAGAGATAGAGCCCGAGCGGCCTTCTCATGGAAAGAACATACTTTGAGCCAAAGAAATGGATGAGAGGAAAAGGAAGAATCACCATTCACTGCGGCTGTTGTTATAATTTTACAAATGACAGACAGGGAAATCCACCAGGGATCCTTAAACATGACCAAGTAGATCCACTACCTTCTATAATAAAGTGGATGATCAAGAGAATGGTCAGATGGAACATACTGCTAGCTACCCGCATCTCAAACAGCTCCATCATCAACATCTATGACGAGAAAGACTACATAGCTTCTCACATTGATCATCATGATCTTTTCAGACCCTTTAGGACGGTCTCATTCATAAGCAAAAGCAATATATTGTTTGGGAAAGAGATTGTCATTTTCGGCCCTGGCGAGTTCAGAAGAACTGTAGAGATTCCACTACCAGTTGGTTCAGTATTATTTTTGAAATGAAATGGGGCAAATTTCGCCAAGCACTACATTCCAGGGGTGCGACACCGTAGGGTGTCTGTGACCTTCCGTAGGATGGACGACAGCAAAATACCATATAGATTTCAGCCAGACCCGGAACTAGAAGAGCTACTGTCGTACGTGCTATGGAAGGATTGTACCTCTAAGTACATGTGAAGGGAACTCTTATCCTGAAGCATGGCTTAGATAGTCTGCTCAATCAGGAGCTCGTCATACCTGATACAGATGGTCATAGGGTTCACTTATTTTATTATAGCAACATGATATGTATTCAATATATTCAGACTACAATGTATTCATGGCATGAGATGTTTTGGATGTACTTCAACATGGATTATATATTGTACCTTTTTAGGCGTTAGACTATGTTTGATCTGAGACATCTTTATTGGAGCATATTAATGGAAATTTCTCTCAGAAATGTGCCTTTTTTTCAGTTGCCTTTCTGTTCGATGGATGGAAGCCACGAACCACACGTTGGTTTAGAATTTCAGTGAATGAAGAATGAAACAACAAACCTTTAGCAATAAATAAAATTTAAAAGAAAATAATCACAAATGAATAAACAACAAAACAAAATTCTTTTGAAAATCAATCAATTAAAATTAAATTTTTAAAGACATATTTTGAAAAATTAAATTTGATATAAACAACAAGAAAATAAATTGAACCTGTTTAGAGGATTCTCTCAGTTTCAGAGTTTCTTACTCTTTGTGCACGCAGAACAACCATCTTTATCTGCATTAACTTTCTTCACATCCCCACAGAATTTTGCATTCTGCACAAAATCCCACAAAACTCTACAAATCTTCTTCAATAAAATCAACCTTTTCACATGATACATTTCTGTAAGTTCAACATCACAAACTCTCTATACTGTTTTCATATGACTCTCAGAGTCACTACCCAAATTTTGACTCCCCATCTTTGAAATTGGTATAAGAACCCCTTTAATGGAGGATGACATCCTATTTTTAATCTTCGAGGCCGGTCCTCGAAATCCGACTCTCTTTTAAAAAATGATAACTAAAATTCAATTCACATTTCCAAATTAGTACCTAAATTCTGATTCCTTCACATATTTTCATATTTTATTCACATATTCCCCACCAATTCCCATGGCTGAATCTGCATATTTTTTGCATAAGAGCGCATATATTTTCTTGTTACCTCTAGAGTTGGATGTGAGTCACAGTACTTTCCTTCTCAATATAACATACATTCTCTTGTCACCTCTTGGGTTGGATGTGAGTCCTAATGCTTTCCTTCCTAACGCGACGCATATATTTTCCTGTTACCTCCTGAGTTGGATGTGAGTCCCAGTGCTTTCATTCTCAATGTAACATACATTCTCTTGCCACCTCTTAGGATGTGAGTCCTAGTGCTTTCCTTCCTAACGTGACGCATTTATTTTCTTGTTACCTCTTGAGTTGGATGTGAGTCCCAACACTTTCCTCCTCAATGTAGCACATACATTCTCTTATCACATCTTGGGTGGATGTGCACCTAGTGCTTTCCTTCCTAACGTGACTCATATATTTTTGTGTTACCTCTTGAGTTGGATGTAAGTCCCAGCTCTTTGCTTCTCAAAGCAACATACATTCTCTTGTCACCTCTTGGGTTGGATGTGAGTCATAGTGCTTTCCTTCCTAATGTGACACATATATTTTAATGTTACCTCTTGAGTTGGATGTGTGTCCCAGCACTTTCCTCCTCAATGAAGCACATACATTCTCTTGTCACCTCTTGGGTTGGATGTGAGTCCTAATGCTTTCCTTCTTAAAGTGACGCATATATTTTATTGTTACCTCTTGAATTGGATGTGAGTCTCAGCGCTTTGCTTCTCAATGTAACATACATTCTCTTGTCACCTCTTAAGTTTGATGTGAGTCCTAGTGTTTTCCTTCCTAATCTGACGCATATATTTCTCTGTTACCTTTTGAGTTGGATGTGAGACCTAGTGTTTTCCTCCTCAATGTAGCACATAAATTCTCTTGTCACCTCTTGGTTCGATGTGAGTCCTAATGTTTTCCTTCATAACGTGACACATATATTTTTTTGTTACCTCTTGAGTTGGATGTGAGTCCCAGTACTTTCCTTCTCAATGTAACATACATTCTCTTGTGACCTCTTGGGTTGGATATGAGTCCTAGTGCTTTCCTTCCTAACATGACACATATATTTTCTTGTTACCTCTTGAGTTGGATATGAGTCCTAGTGCTTTCGTTCTCAATGTAACATACATTCTCTTATCACATCTTGGGTTGGATGTGAGTCCTAGTGCTTTCCTTTCTAACGTGACACTTATATCTTCTAGTTACCTCTTGATTTGGATGTGCGTCCCAATGTCTTCCTCCTTAATGTAGCACATACATTCTCTTATCACCTCTTAAATTGGATGTGTGTCCTAATGCTTTCCTTCCTAACTTGAAGTATATATTTTTCATTTACCTCTTGAGTTGGGTGTGAGTCCCAGCACTTTCTTTCTGAAAGTAATATACATTCTCTTGTCACCTCTTGGGTTAGATGTGTGTCCTAGTGCTTTCCTTCCTAATGTGATGCATATATTTTTCTGTTACCTTTTGAGTTGGATGTGAGTCTCAACGCTTTCCTCCTCAATGTAACACATACATTCTCTTGTCACCTCTTGGGTTGGATTTGAGTCCTAATGCTTTCCTTCCTAACGTGACACATTAATTTACCTGTTACCTGTTGAGTTGGATGTGAATCCCAGTGCTTTCCTTCTTAATGTAACATGCATTCTCTTGTCACCTCTTGGCTTGGATGTGAGTCCTCGTGCTTTTCTTCCTAACGTGACACATATTATCTTGTTACCTCTTGAGTTGGATGTGAGTCTCAACGCTTTTCTCCATAATGTGGCACATACATTCTCTTGTCACCTCTTGGGTTGAATGTGAGTCCTAGTGCTTTCCTTCCTAATGTGACACATATATTTTCTTGTTACCTCTTGAGTTGGATTTGAGTCCTAGCACTTTCCTTCTCAATGTAACATACATTCAATTGTCACCTCTTGGGTTGGATGTGAGTCCTAGTGCTTACCTACCTAACATGACATATATATTTTCATGTTACCTCTTGAGTTGGATGTGAGTCCTAGCGCTTTCTTCCTCAATGTAGCACATATATTTTCTTATCACCTCTTGGATTGGATGTGAGTCCTAGGGCTTTCCTTCCTAACATGACGCATATATTTTCCTGTTACATGTTGAGTTGGATGTGAGTCCCAGTGCTTTTCTTTTCAATGTAGCACATATATTTCCTTGTTATCTCTTCGGTTGGATGTGAGTTCTAGTGCTTTCCTTTCTAACGTGACACATATATTTCCTAGTTACCTCTTGAGTTGGATGTGAGTCCCAGTGCTTTCCTTCCTAGTGTGACATATATATTTTTCCTATCATATGTCAGTTTGAATATAACTCCCCAGTGGTAACTCAAATTGGTACAGTCCTTTCTTTCTGGAGACATATCCTTAATTTTTGTCGTCTTCTACAATGTTGTAACCCTTTTAAGCCAGATGTGAGGCTCTGCGTTTTCCATCTCAATTCGATCTCCCACATAATCCTATTCTCATCATTTGAAATCAATTCCAAGACCACCACCTTAAATGGATTATGACATCTGATTCTTATTTTAGGATTGATACCCAAATTTCAATTCCTACCTCGGGGTCAGCACTTATATATTGACTCCCATCCTTTATAAATACCCGAGATTTCATAACTCAAAATTTACTCTCCGATCCCCAGCGAGAGTCCCTATTCCTTGATTTCAATTAAACGATCATCCGCTAATTCCCCAGCAGAAACAGATCACACCCATAGCTCTAAGCACTCTTCCAATTTTGTTAACTTAGGAGTTTGTATTGGATTTTGTTGATCTCATCGGTCAAGGCCAACACGCGTGGTGTGCTTGCCTAGCACACCACACCTATTGGGGGTCCATTTGTTGACCTCACTTTTGGTTGAGGTTAGTTTTTTCCTCTTTAGTAGCCAAAGGTCTCGCCATAGGACTTTCTTATTGACTATTCTTAGAAAAATAGATAAGGAACCCTCACCATTAGAAATTTTAAACTCTCCTCTTTACTCAACTTGAAGTTCCACATATTGGTCTTAACCTCTAGCACTTAGTAGGTAGGGTCACTATGGGGGAACTCATGATGAGTCACCCTTAGGACTGCTGGACCTTAGGGTTGACCCTGAGTGTTAGTTTAGGGCTTAAGGTACATACTTGCACTCACAATTACTCACAACCCTAAACTTAAACTTCTAGCCTTTGATCTCTTGATACTTTTGGGAGACTCATGCAGGTGGTCCCCTAAACACATTAGCCCTAGGCCAGGGTTTGGCTAAGATCACCACATAGAGGACCCAAAATGGGATTTCCATTGGTCCATGGCATATTGATGGTGGTTGATACTCCAACTCTACCAAGTTACTTAACCTAGCCTTTTGCCCCTAAACTCTCCCAAATTACCTAGATACCTTTGGGACCCTAAATTTGGCCAAAATTCTCAAGTTTACCCAAAATACCCAAGTTAGTTCAAAATCATTTCAAACACCCTGAAAAACACTCAAACTGCACAAAGTCACGAAAATTGGTCAAATTACCAATATGCCTCCTTAGCCCAAGATTCCAAAAATTCCAAAAAACCCCAAAAATTCCCAAAACCTCCCAAATATTCCCAATTTAATTTTTCTCAACTATCACATGGCCCAATTTGGTCAATCCACATTTGATGTAAACCCCCAAATTGCCCTTTAAAGGCCCATTTTTTTCCAAACCTACCTCAAGTGTCTATCCAATTGGTCTCAATTTCCCCCAATTTTAATTCTAAACTTAAATTCATCCTTGATATAACTAATCTAGACCAAATCAAAGCCCAATTATCCAAGATTTGAACCCAATTTTGAGCTGAACCAAAATCCCAATTTTGGCCCTATGACTTGGTTCCACCAGTTTGAACCTATGGCCTATTCAATTTGTCACAATTTGTGTTGAAAAATCTTCATAACATTCCTAAACATCAAATTTGACCTTTAATTAGTCTTAGTAAAGCCCCAATTTCATTTAATTTCAACTTAAGTCCAAAAATCACAAATTTTACCTCAAATTAGCCATGTCCCCAAACTTAACCAAATTGAGGGCCTTAAACCCAAAATTTCCACTCTATGTCTTCAAGTAAAATCATCACAACATCTCCCTTGATCATTTGGACCATTCAATTTCGAATTAGCCAAAGGCTAGCTCAACCTAGACCCATGTCTAACCCAACATGCCTAAATTGACCAAATTTCAAAAATCTCTCAAATTGACTCACCAACTGAACTCAAAAATCTTCATAACAATCATCTACACAATGTTGATCAAACAATTGGGTCAATTGACAAGGCTAGTCTACCCAAACCCAAGTTTCTATCACTTGTACCCATGCAGTAAAGATAGCCTAACGACCCCAAAGTCACCAAGTTAATGACTCCACAGCCATTAGTTGGACCCTAGTGATTAGCATGAACCCCATGAAACCACTTAAGCTAATACATGGACCAAGGGTACCCTATATCAAGGGATTTAATTCCATATTTGCTTAATCCTTGGATATTTTTGCCAAAATAAAACCTAAAATAATTAAATTGTTGTGACATATTCCCCTGGTTCACCTAACCTCCCTAGCCAGCTCCCCTGGCCGGCCGGCTGGCCTAGTGGCTGGGAAATGGCCAAACTGAGAGCCACCCCCATGAGCTTAAATCAATTCAAACCTAGAGGCCACATCATCCAAATTGAAGCTTAGAGCCTCTCTGTCCTCCAACTAGGAAACACATTTCACCCCTTAATTGGCCATGGCAGCAAGCCTAATGCCATTTTTATAAAATTCTCCCATCCATGGCCATACAGGGAGAGCTAAAAATTCCACTAAGAGACTTCCCCAAATTCATCCCAAAGCCTCTTTGAGACCTCCTCGGTGCAAAACAACCACCACATTGCCCTGAATCCCCTTGTCGGAGACCATATTTTTAGCTTAAAACCTTGCTGGAGATAAAACAAAGCTCTCCACACCTCTAAACTCCACCAAACTCAAATTAAGCTCACCTACACCTTCACAACATTGAAAGAAGCCAAAGCCCTATCAAATCCGCCTTCCATAGAGCCCCTAGCATAGCTGTAGACTAACACCATAAATCGGGCTTGGTCGAATTTGGGCCTAGGCATTTCACCATAGCTAGAGGCTTAATCCCTAGCTTCTTTAGACCCCAACAAATGTGCCAAGACTCTTTGATCGATGCTTCCCTTCTCAGAGCGAAGCTATTGAACCTCTCCTCCTCCTGAGCCTATTTGGATTCTCCATTTAATTGGGCTTAATTTAATTGCATGATTACCTTATGGATATGTTCCTCTCATTTAGACGAGTCGATAAGATCAAACCTAAGGTGATTTTCTTGAGTCTATGCTGAGATCTTAGGGTTTTAGTGTGGATGATAATGGGATCACTCTATCAAGGATGATGATGGGGAGTCATCCGATTGCGCGTGTATCGGATGGACAGAGGAGATGAGCCAAACAACGCTTCCTTACATGAACCGCGGGTCGAGTGAGTGGCTACATGGATGGCGACATCCAACCAGAGCGCGCCACAGGTGCTTTCGGAGTTGCCTAGGATACATTCAGTGTCGCACATTTAAATATAAAAATAAGGATTTTCTTATTTAAATAAATAGCCCTAGCTTTAAAAATTCATATCTTGTTATAGAAAAATTATAAAAATAAAATAAAAATACCCTCTTGCTCAATGAATATAGGAGAACAATGTGGAAATGATTTGGAGTCCATTTGATGCATATTTTATTTTTAATTTATTAAACACTAACTTGGATGTTTTGATTCTTCATGCATGTAGTAATATCACCATGGCTTGAAAGTTTAGCATGTTGTTGCCTCTATCTTAAGAACATCCTCTAATTTTTCCAAAGTCAGAGGAGGTTGCTAGAAAGAGATCCATTTTTTTCAAGTTCATGTCTATTATTTGCATAAATTAATCATAATAATTAGCATGTTTCTTAAAAAAATCCAAGAAAATTTTGGAAGGTTCATCATGACCAAAGGATCCTATGGAAATAATTTCATGAGTTGAGTCATTAAGAATACACTTAATCTTCACCAACCGTAAAACACAAAGAAAATTAATTTTGAAAAATACAAACAACAACATGACTTAATTTTTGAGCTCCACTATTTTTTAGTATCCAGAGAATTATCATAAAAATTCCAAAGCATTTTGAGTTCATTTGGTAACTTAAGTTGATTTTAAAGATAAATATCATTTTAGCACTTAAATGATTTTAAAAAAATCAAAATATAACTAAAAAAATTATAAAAACTTATTTTTTGAGCTCTTTGTGATAAGGGGTATTTTTTAAAAATATAATGGTATTTAAAATAAAAACTTGATTTTTGGTCAATTTTTAAATATTTAAATAATTAAAATCCGTAAAAATTACAAGAATAATAAAATTCATGGAAATGGTCTAAATTGCTTCTTAAGCACTTAGGAACAATTAGGATATTTTTCCTGATTTTCTAAATAAAGATACTGAATTTTAAAGCTTAAAAATAATTTTTAAAGGTTAAAATGGATTTTCACTAAAAAAATTCCAATAGATGAAATAAAACTAATCAAAATATAAAATTTTCTTCTTTGGGTTCTTCGGTCTCAAGAAGATTTTTCAAAAATACAAAACTTAATTTTCCCCATTTAAAATATTTTATATTTAATAAATACCCCATAACTTAAAATATTTCTTAAAATTCAATAAAATTCAAAAAATCATGAAATTTGGTCCAAAGGCTTCTCTGGTCTAAGTCTACTTCCAGTAAAAATTTTAAGGAACTAGGATTTTTCTTGGTCAAGTTAGAAATTTTCTTTGAAAAATTCTATTTTGGCGTGAAAATAATTATATAAATTAAATTAAATTTTCAAAAATCACATTTTCTCCTCTAATGGCTTAAGTGACCCATGAATGAGGTAGGATAAAAATTTCAAAGTCATTTCAATTGAATTTGATGAATTATGAAGCGTTAGAGTCTTACGAGTAAATGTGCAATTTTGGAAATTTAGCCTTAATTAACATTTAGGCCTAATTTGAGAAAGGGAAATGAGAAATCTTTGATTCTAATTAACATATTTGGATGTTTAGGACATAAGGGGTTAATTGGTAGAAACTAACCTCACTTGTCCTAATTAAAAAGGATAAATTTGAAATTTCCTTAAATTACATAAATTTGGGAGTCTAGCCAATTAAATGATCCTAGATTTAGGGGTGTGATTTTGGGTGTTAATAACTCACTAATTTAATACCCCTACTTGATTTTCAAATGAAATTCAAATAATAAATCATGACCACCTAAAGCTTAACCTTTTCAAAAACTAATTAAGACACTCACTAACTCTTAAAGGCTTAGTAGTAATTTAAGTTAAATTAAGACTGATTAAATGAGGATTAGAAAAACAAACACATTTAAAATTAAAACATCTTTCAAACACTATAAGCCCAATTATGACCAAAATTTGGCTAAGTGTTCAAATAAAACTAACTTGCCTCTTTAAAGGTCTTCACCCACATAATATCCAAAATTAAATTACAAATGATAATTACCTTACTCTTAGGGATTATTGATACATCAATGTTCATTGAGCATTAGGGTATTCATAGCATGAATTATAAAGCAACATAATAAGTTTAAAAGAACTCGGGATTTTTCACCAGGCAGCAAGAGAGTAGCACGGACCTACTTCTTCCTTTTAACCTATTGGATACCTCAGAGATCTAGTAAGCTTAATATGTTATACTTGACAAATTCATTCTTAATTAAACTCCTGAGGACCCACCAAGATATGACATAGGGTTAGGTAGGTCATCAAAATTTTACTTCCCCGTTTCATATAAACTGCTTTAATATGCCTTTTGAGTTTCATGTGGTGGAACGAGAAGACTCGATAGGTACGCTTTTACAGTTTTCAGCGTTGTCTTTCTTGCTTTTTTATGTTATACTTTTATGCTTACAAAAATTTACATGCTAAACAACGATTTCACCCTCCATGAAAACTAAAACTATCAGGATAACCACAAAACCAAAACTAAAATTAAAATCAACCAAGATAAAATTCACCGCCACAACATTCAAAATATAAAACAACTGAAAATTTAATCACAAACATCACACAAAATTACAATTGCAACTAAACTAAGATGTCTCTATCAGATGATTAGGAATTCCTCGGAGGAGGTAACGTACGGTTGCTAACTAGGCTTCCCACGACTTAAATGAAATTATGGAACTCATTAAGTTGAGTTTAGTAAGTTCATTTGGCCTAAGTGAATCCAATAGAAAATAGTGGTGTCGGAACGAAGGAATCGTAGGATCCTAACCGGTGTTGCTCTCATCAACTTTAACATGCCCCCAAAAAATTTAAAGAACTTCAACCATTGGGCCACCTGATTTGACATCATAACTTGACACACCAGAAAACTCAAACACGTCACAACAAGGAGCTTGGAGCTAGCATGGTGAGCAACATGACCATCTTCAACAGTAAAACCTGTCCAAGCTAAACCAATCTTCCTTCCTTAGATTGTTAAAGTTTAGGCCTTATGGTTTTCTTATGACTTCGAGTCATAGGACTTCGAGGTTGCTTGCTTATGCAAAGCAAATCCTCACCTTATCTTTAGGCTATTGTATAGCCCTGCTATATAATATAAGCCCTAACTCATCTTAGGATTCCGAGGTTGTCGTCCGCACGACCTAAACCCATACATCTTTCAGGCTATTTTTGTGATAGTTTCACACGAATGTAAGCCCTAACTCATAAAATTGACAGGATGAAATACCTAAATATTTCTCCTCAAAACTAAAGCCAAACATTAGGATAGCTTGGGAAGCCATCGAGATTCTCCTCTAGATCGATGACATCCCCTAGTTCTTCCTCCTTTGAGCTCTACAACAAAAAGTTCCAAATTTGAACCAATCCCCTTTCACACCTCTACATCTGATCTCATTGAAAATTCTTACCATTTAAAACTACTTGAAGATAATATTTTTTTGATTTTTATCGAGAGTCTTCTTAGGTGATTTTGTTCATTTAAGATGTAATTAACTATAAGGGCTTGCCCTTATAGGAACCATGTCTGAACCTAACTTAATATAATATAAATTTAATTCTTTATATTAAATAGGGGAACTATTCGGCAAATAAAAAGGTTTCACAGATCAAACGGATGTCATATGTTCCTTAGTTTATTTGATCGAGCTTCATCCTCAAGTCTTGTGTTTATCCTTTGGAATATATAAAGTATTTGAGGTATAGTGCTCTTTCATTTAAACTACAAAAAATATGGGGTCAGTTTGATTTCATATTTTTCTAAAACTAAATATATATGTAAATTAAAATGTCCTTCCAAAGAGGGCGATAGGATTTTGATTCCGGTGACCGACAGCTTCTTATGGGCAACACTCCGTCCAACCAAAAATAACGCCGACAAATTTGTGATGATTTGAACTCCGATCTTCATTTAATTTTCGATCTAGCCAATTGAATTGTTAAAATGTGTTAAGAATTATTTGTTTTTAAAAGGGGATATGATTTCTACAACTAAGGGAGAATCACATTTGATTTCATGGGAGAGTATTTCATCCATGGGATTGGGTGCAAATAAATAGGATATATACTTTATTGGATGAATAATTGGAAGTATTGAAGATGATTTGGAATAAAAAAGATAGAGAAAGATCTTGGAATAGAAAATATAGAGAAAGAGGTGCATATTCTTATGCATGCAATTGAGAATATTTTAGAAATGCTGGATCACCTGGATTGGAGACTTAAGGAACATTTTGAACATACAGGGTGTATTGAAGATGATTTAGAATGTATGTTCAAGAAGTCTGCATTGACTGAATTGGGAAATGCAATTGATGAATTTCCATTTAGGTCATTTTACAATATTTATGTACACTACTAGTCTGTGGGAGATCTCCAGGAGAATAAGAGTGTCGAAGATGAGTGAAATTGAATTAAGCACGAAACATTTTGTCTAGTATTGTTTGTTATACTTTATTATTTTGGATTGCTTTACTCTAAGTTCTTGCACTATTTATGTTATTTATTGTGAAGTTTGATGTTTAGATTTAAGCATTTATGATGTTGGTTTTCTTTAAGACACAAAATTTGTTATGTGTTGGCTTGAAAAATGTTAGTTTGTAATAACTAGGATTTTGTATATAAATATGAGTTTTGTGTTGTTTTTGAAAATTTAGTGTTATTTTGATGTTTAATTATGCTTAAAATGTTTTATTTGAGTCAAATAGAGGTTGATGTAAAGCGGTATCGAGCATATTTCCATAAAAACTGAAGTCAGGCAAAAATACGCTCTCGCGCTTCATGCCCCAGATTGGCGCATGATAAGACTTACAGAGCCTTGGCGCATGATGCGCCAAATGTCCAAACAAGATATATTGCCTAAAAAACTGTAAAATTGCAAGGACAACCTCCATTTTTGTCGCTTGAGTCATCTAAAGAGAAAGATTCAGAGGGTTAAAATCATAGATTTCATTTTCTCTTGGTAAGAGCTTCACTTTAACTTAGAAATTTTTTATTTTCACCATGGATTTTGGAGATCCAAAAAATGGGATTATTGATGAAAGTGCTTGAAGGAAACTTTTGGTGAAAAGTTTCTTACCAAATAATCTTCCTTAGGGAGTTATATTTTTTATTTAGTATTTTATTTGGAGTTTATTTGGATTTTTGTAGAATTTCTGATGGCTCCCCGAGTTAAGAGAAGAAGATCAACCGATGACTTTGATGCTCAATGATTTGTTAGTTTTAAAGCCCAACATAGTTACAATATTTTATTTGAGAACAAAAAAATGATCCAAGAGCGGGCGTTTGGAAACCCGAAAGGCGAGGTTTAGAAGTTGATTCGAGTCAGAAATTGGGAGCAATTTTGCTACTTCACTGCTTTGGCAATTGTCACTATTGTCTGGGAGTTTTATGTAAACTTAAGATTCACTATGGAAGATCACATTTTGGTGAGAGGTACACAAGTCGAGTTTACCTCTGAAAGGATCAATGCATTTTATGGGCTTAGAAATGTCTTCCATGATGAATATGCCACTTTTCCTATCATTGATTCATCATTGGAAGAAGTTATTGTCTTTTTGATGGAATAGGAGAGTGAAAGATAAAGAATAACAAGATAAATAACTTCACCGCTTTCATGTTAATCATTCAGTAAAAAAATATGGTACCATTTCATCTCTATCAAACTTTTACCTACCAATCATCTTGCTGACGTTACAAAGGATCGAGCTGTGTTGAATGATTACATTCAAAATATGAAGGCAATAGAAATTGGTGCACTTATATTGCATCATGCTCGGAGGATTGCTGGTAGTGCTATTGCTGGAGGCTTGGGATATCTTGCCCTGATTTTCACTTTATGTGAACAATCAGGAGTTGAATCAAATAGAAATGAAGAAAGATTATAGCCTTAGGATCTAATTGGGAAACACATGATCCAGAGAGTAGATTCATTTTTTGAGTCTAGAAGTGGAAGAAGGGATAGGCCCTTTACATCTAGTGCAGGGGCATCTACTTCTAGTGTTGCATCTTTGGAAGGTGTTATGGACCAGCTTATGATTCAACAGTATGATATTATTAATATACCGACTCAGTTGGGAGAGAAAGATGCAAGGAATGCATATAATGATGAATATCAGTAGAGGAGGGTTCAACATGATATAGATTTTCAAAATGCTATGGTTAGACACTTCATGGGTGAACCTAATGTGAACTTTCCTGTTTGCCTCAGCTTTGTCCCCTATGCTCCCATTCGTGATGAAGAACCAAGAGAAGAAGAAGAAGATAAAGATGGAGTGGAAGGAGATGAAGATTGATATTTTATGAGTCTTGTTTAGTTATTTTGATGTGTTTGTGTTTTTATTTTGGTTTACTTTTATTTGGAAAACTTGTTGTAGCAAAAGTCTTTTTCAAGTTGTGTTATGGACTTACAATTTGTAATAGTAATTGTAGACTGTTTACTTTTCAATTTTAGATTTAGTATTTTTAGTTTGAGTTTGTTGAATGTGTAGTATTTTTCAGTTTTTGTATTAATGTGTTTAGTTCCCACCAAGTTCTTTAGAATATATTGTGTTTTATTAAATGCTTTAAAACCTACATGTAGTTTTACAGTTCATACATGTAGTACACCAGAACCAATTTCATGTTTAAAAATCCTCTATAGGTTAGTTTTTGTTTTCATGCATTTACTATTTTCTTTTACCAACTAAAATTTTCTACTAAAATGTTTTTAAAATCATTTAAAAATTTAATTTTGGGGGAAAAGAAAATTTTTTTTTGAAATGGAGAAGACAAAATTTTATTTGTCCTTAAGTAACTATATTTTTCAAATTTATTTAACATGACTTCATATATTACGATTTAACTTTAAATGACAATACTTATGTTTAAAAATAGTATAGTAATTTTAGTTAAAAATTTTTTAATAATGAAGCTCAATTCTAAAGTTAAAAATATTTAGAATGATAGGATAAGACTATATTTTTCTATTTTAAGTAAGAAAAGAAAAATTGTATTTTTAAAATGTTGATAATTTAAGAGTTTCATGTAAGAAGAAGGGAATGAAGCTTTATGAAAAATCATAAACTCGTATAACCTTATTAAGTAAGGAGGGGTGTGGAGATTTGACTTTAAGAAGAGGATCGTGAAGTTCAAAACTATTAAAAGCTATCCAGTCATAGTAATCCTCACTTGAAAAAGGAAAATTAGAAAATAAAAGAAAGGATTAAAAATATCCTAAAAGAAAAAAACGGAAAGAAAAGAAAAAACAGAAAGAGAAAGGTGAGGAGAAGCTTGAGGAGATGCCTAATCGAAAATTGGCTTCACTTGAATCAACTTAAGGAAGGAGCTTTATTACACTTTCTAAACATGTATTGAAGCATTAGTAGCATTTCTATTAAATTTTTAATGAAGTTCTTTTTCATATGAATGTTCTAAATGTCCTTAGCATGAAAAATTGCAATTCTTCTTAAAAAGAATAGAGATTCAAAAATCTTAAATTTGATTACTAGATATTCTTAGACTTGGAGTTGGAACTTAAGTTATTAAATGTTTTTTCCTAAAATTTTAAATTCTATTTATTGAACTAAAGTATAGAAGTGATAAGTTAATCTCTTATCTAAAGTCATATGCTTTTATGTAATAAATGTGTCTTTTGAGGACAAGTAACATTTAAGTTTGGGGGATTTTGATCCACAGAAATAATATACAGTTTTAAGTACCCTTTTTATGTCTATTTTTTGTGATATTGTACTTTAAAGAAAGGTATTTGTTTTTTTCTTGTAGGTATACCACTTTTAAGCATTTGGAGAACAAAAATAAAAAAGAGCAAATTTTGGTGATATTGCACTTTAAAGAAAGGTTGTTTTGCGTTTTTGGTGCAGATATACCATTTTTAGGCATTTGGAGCAAACGTGGTAAAAAAAGAGAAGTTTGGAGCAAAAACGGCCAATTTTGGGGTTTGGCACATGATTCGCCAAACTTGCACATGATGTGCCAAAATCCATAGCGCTGGCACATCATGCGCCAAGCATGACATATTCAAATTAAGGTGGTTCGAGATCAATTTTGCACGAATTTTCAAAGGGACACTTGTTCTAAGCACCTTATGGAGTGATTCAATGCATGTAGACACTTTGAAAGGTTCTAATTTGAAGGGATTTGACTCTTGGATCAAAGAGACACATCTTTTGAAATTCAAAGTTTTGACTTTTGAATTTGGGAGGGACTTGAGACTCTTTTTAGAGAGGAGAGGAATCCAACAAAATGGAACTTCTGAAGAGACTTGAAGGGGGGACAAAAAAGTTAGAGAGAGAGGATATGCGTGAGTTAAATATAGAAAAAGGAGGAGATTTTCTTCTATAATTATAAGAGGAGAGGGAAGGTGAGAGATTTCTTCTTCATTACATTTCTAAGAGAGAATTAGGAGAGATTGTAAAGAGGGAATGACTTGGAGACAACATCTAAGGATTTTCTTGAGAAGGATTGTGAGTTAAGTTGTACTTTTCATTTCTTTTGTTTGTAAACTTATTTTTATATATGAAATCCGTGTTTTATCGTATCTTTCTCATGAATTCTGAGTAGTCTTCTTTATCCTTCTCCCTACTTTGAGGAAATGGTTTTGTGAAGAATTATTTTTGTTCTCTACAGTTTTAAATGTCAATAAATTGTTATGATTTAAGCTCTGATCATCATTTACTTTTTGATCTGGTCAATTAAATTGTTAAAATATGTTGAGAATTATATGTTCTGAAAAGGGGATATGATTTCTACAATAATGGGAGAATTACATTTGATTTCATGGGAGAGTATTTCATCCATGGGATTGGGTGCAAATAAATAGGAAAATATACTGTTGGATGTAGAATTGGAAGATTTGAAGGTGACAGATTAGAATCCCCAATTTAGTTCAGTTCATTGGAAACTAATGTGAGCATGTTAGCCCTCAGGGGTGGGAGTAGTGGGAGCTATGGAGTGACAATTGGTATTTTCTCAGCCTAACTAACCAGTGACTTTATATATGCTTAAAATACAAGATAAATATGGACGTAATAAATATTCAATAATTGTAAAGTTACACTTATCAATGCAAGTATATGTATCACTTAAGTAATATAGGGGTCTAATGGAGTCCTAGATATCGATCCCACAAGGAGTGGTTAGAATTGCAGACTAAGATTTTAGAAAAGTAATACTTTAATCACAACAACAAAGTTCAAATTGCTTATATGTCACTAAAAGGCAATTGAAATAAATAGATAATTTTAATAACTAATAAATAACTAATGATACTAAGGAGGGTTTAATTGTGATATTCAATATATAAGAAAACATCCTTCTCCTTGTCAAGAAATTATAGCGAATGGATAAAGTGAATTAGTTCAATTTAGATTTTGCCAAATAGGAGCATACCTATTCTTTACCCTTTGGTCCATGCATAAAGAACAATGACTAATCCTACGCTTGTCTACTGAATCTGCAGCTAGGCTGGGAGGATATCGACTCTTACTTCGGAGCTCCCACCTTCTCCTCACCTGAGGGCTAACAGCTACACTTCAGCACCCAAACAATAGGACCAAATTGGGGATTTTAGTCTGTCACTCTAAAATATCTAATTCTACGTCCGATAATATTATTTCCGTCGGTGGCCTAGTTCAAATCTTCACATTTTGGTCCTTTTCGCTCCAAATTTGCTCCTTTTCACATCTTTTTGCTCCAATGACCCTAATTCATCATTCCTACAACAAAACATCAAAAGTACATTTCTTTAAAGTGCAATATCATTAAAAATAGTATAAAATAGGTATGAAAATCTCGACATATTTTCCTTAGCTCAAAATCCCCCAAACTTAACTATTATTTGTCCTCAAGTAATTTTAGTACTATATAAAAGTTATGATCTACTGCAGTAAAGTTTTAATTTAGAATTACTATAAGTTTGATTTAAATAAATATCATAGTGAGATTTAAAAAAAAAATTCAAATAATTGAATTAACCTTGTAGCCACACGATTATCTAGTCATCAAGTTTAAGAGTTCTAGTCCTCTATTCATTTCAAGAATGACTATATGTTGTAGTATTAAGTCACTTAGAATACCCAAAACATAGGAACTTCATGAGAACTCTACTAGTAAAAGACTTATTCCATAAATATAAGTTCAGAAATGTATTTAAGTTTTCCCTTTAGGTAAGACCAATGAAGCCAATTTTTGATTAGGCATATCCTCAAGCTTCTCCTCACTTCCATAATTTTTTCTTTCATTCGGATTGCTTTCAATCCTATATATATATATATATATATATATATATATATATTTTCATTTCAAGGATTGTTTTCAATCATTTCTTTTTCCTTTTTTTTCAAGTGATGATTACTATATCTTGATTGCCTTTAATGATTTTGAACTTTACTTTTCTTTCTCTAAATTTGAAACTCAAAACATTTCTTTACCTTATAAATATTTCATAGTCTTTACATCATTGAGCTCCAATCTTTTCTTCTCAAATGAATTTCCAGATTCTTAATACTTCAAAATATAGTTTCCTTTACTTTAAATAATTAACTATAATCTTATTCTCTTATACTAAATACCTTAAGTTACAAAAATTAATTTTTATTATAAAAATATTTCTTTAAATCTACCATAATATTTAAATAGTTGCAAAAATATAGTTACCTGAATTAAATTCACTACATAAAATCAAATAAATAATTTTTGAAAATATTGAAATAAAGGACATCTAATAGTCCCTCCCCCAAACTTAAATTTTTAAATATGAAATAATATAGGTGGAAAAAAAACTATAAATATAAATCATACCTTAGTATTGTAGGCATTTTCATCATTCTGAAATTTCTGCAGGCCTTCTCCAATTTTTACTTCACCTGGCCTGTAATATTAGGAGCTTTCTACACATAAATTATTAGAGGAATTTCTGGGTAATGAAAGTTTGAAATAGGTATAAAACTGAAACATTAAATAAGCACAACATTTCCTAACACAAACACAATACTAAACAATTGAAACTAAAATGCGAAGCAAAAATCACATTATAATCCACAATTCTACTCAACATCTATTAAACTACACATGGAAATTCAACTATAACACTAACTTTATAACAAAAATTAAAATTATCCAAGTACAACATAATAATAAGAATGAAAGTCCATATACATAAGCATCCATTTCTATTACAAAAGATTACATAAAATAAAAGTACAAACATAAGTACATTAATTTCATTCAATATCAAAATCCCAAGCTATATCTTCATCGCCTTGATCAGTAGGTGGATTAGGTTGATACTGAGTATATCGGCGGCATTCAAGAAATGTAACATCAGGATCACCTCTGTAGTGTCAGGCCTGAGCTTCATAATAGGCTACCTCAAAATTTGAATGTCTCTGCAGGTACTCACTATCGTAAACGTGTTGACATTCTAAACCTTCAATCCTTTCACTTATCAAGTCTATGCTCTTCCGTTGTAAGGTCAACTCATTCATCAAATTAGAGAAGGTAGGGGAACTAGAAGGTGGAAGGTCATAACTTGTAAAGGCGACATCTCTACTAGTAGAAGGTTCTTGACTTCTACTCCCAGTTCTCCATTTCTCATGGGATTAAAGTCTTCAAATTAGCTTTACTAATGGGTTTCATAGGATAAACCCATTCTTCATCTCCACTTTTCACTCCAGAATAGCTTACTAATGGGTTTCATAGGATAAACCCATTCTTCGTCTCCACTTTCCACTCTAGAAAGTTTGCAAATTGTGGGATTTCATAGGATAAACCCATTCTTCATCTTTAAATTCTACTCCAAAAAGTTTACAAATTGGGATAAGCCCATCATTCATCTCCAAATTCTACTCCAGAAAGTTTACAAATTGTATAAATAAGTTCAGGATGTCCTACACTTCTCACTCCAGAAAGTTTGCAAATTGAATAAATAAGTCCAGGATGTCCTAGACCTCTACTAGTCTCACTCCTCGCCGAAGTCAATATATTTTTAAGAATTATTCTCCCCACATTTATAGTTCTACCATTTTGAATACATAAAATTAGAATAGCTCTATCTCTAGTTACCTCGCTATGGTGATAGGTTGGTAACAGAGTAGAAGAAATAAAATAGTGTCATGCCTTAGAGGTGGCATTCATCATGTAAGTAGAAAAATTTACCCGTTCTCTCTGCTTTATCTTCCATGTTCCTTTCCCATCAGTGAGAAAGTTGATCACATCATTGAGAGGGCATTCCATCGTACTAAAGGATTCATAATGACAGCTATAAGAGTCTGGGACTTCGTAAAAGGTGTTTGCTTTATCTTCCATGTTCCTTTCCCATCAGTGAGAAAGTTGATCACATTATTGAGGGGGCCTGTTCTCGCTGTTTTATCTTCCATGTTCCTTTCCCATCAGTGAGAAAGTTGATCACATCATTAAGGGGGCCTTCAGTACTAAAGGATTCATAGTGGCAACTATAAGAGTTTGGGACTTCATAAAAAGTGTTGATACGGGCGGCAGTAAACTCAACAGGGAATCTCTGCACTTGAACAATTTCATCATAAGAATAAATAACATTGGCATAGAATTCCTTCACAACATTTGCATCAACTTTATTGATGATGTAACAAAAGTTTTTCCACCTCCTCTCGGCAATAACTCATTCGATTTCTCCTCCCAGACTTTCAAAAACTCAATCTTGTATGCACTTCTTTCCTTTAAATATGGAAGTGAATTTTGTTTGAGTCATCGTGTTGACGAAGTGAGAATCGCCATTTCAATCTAATCAAATTATAAAAAAATTGCAAAATTTACTTTAAATATGCAAATCATGGCTTCCAATGGTAATTTAAAGAGTTCGACATTAAGATCCATGAATTTCTTTCCAAATTTTCTTCACATTCTTAAATTCTTCAGATCTCCTCAATGTGGAAGAAATCCATGGTGAAAATCAAATATTTTTAGCTTATAGAGAAGCTCTTACCTAGAGACAATCGAATTTGGTGTCAAAAAGCCTTAAAATTGCCTCCTAATCCAAGCTCTCTCAAGCCCTAGGTCGAAAATGAAAATTTTAGGAGGAAGGGGATGATGAATAGTAGCGGTTGATTGGTCAAAATCGCGGTTAAAGGTGATTTTTGAGAGCTCACAGTCGGCGGGGTCGATGGCACCGTCGGTGGGGTCGATGGCACCGTCAGCGCGCTCAATTGGAATTTAAATTCTAAGTCTCGGGAAAATCTCGTCGTCGGCGGGCTCGATTGATTTTGTCCAAATTTTGAATTTTCACATTTTTTATCAATTCTAAGCCTTAACGACATATTTTTAATCATTATAGACATAAGTTTAAGTAACTAAATGATGTACTTATCACATATAAACTTTCATAACACAAAACAACATATTTATATATAAATTCGAAGGGGTACAATATACGTTACATAACACACCTAAGTTTGGTATTCTCTCAACCTCAATACATTAATTCAGCATAGCAATCCAAAGCCACAACACTCAAAACTCTGGAAACAAAACAATCTATGCTTAGTCTCAACTATACAAAGATCTACAATCATAATTCTAAAGCAAAGCAAATACAAAGTTCAAATCAAAATACATAGATAGACAGATAGAAAGTAATATAAATCTACTAATCCTCAAACTCGGTACTCGATTCTCCTCTGAGATTACCCATTGATTGCACATGAACGTAGAAGTTGTAAAAGGGTCAGAATGGAAATTCTTCAGTAGAATCCTCTTCTATTAACTTCATCCTCCTCATCAGTCATATCAAGCTATCTTCTAAATTTCCAGAATGTTCGAATTGTTCCTTCATCCTCCAGTCTAAATGATCGAAGAAACCAGAGATATTATTAATCGCATTCATGACATTTTGTACCTCCTTTTCTAATTTCTTGATTTGGCGCAAGATCACAAGAGACTTATTAATGACTAAGGGTTGAACTAGCATTGAATTCTGATATGCTTGATCTACTATAATTGCTATGTCATTTTCATCTTCAAAAACTGAGAATCTCTCAGTTGGATCCAAAGGCTTCCAAGGTAGCAGTACATTTNTTTTGCATCATGAATGAATTTCCTTTGTTGTTGCAATGTCAGCATAGGAATTTCCTGTGCACCATATAGTTGAGTACTTTTTCTTTCTCCACCCTATTTATCATAAGTGTCTTTTATTTCAATATATTTGGAATTTTCATAAGTAAATGATGGACCGTTCTGAGTTCTAACTCTATTTTTGTACATCTCCTTTTAATGGAATGTAACATCTCTACTCCTGATGAATTTTTTATTCTAATAATCCCAGAAATTATACCCAAACTTATCTTAGTCATATTTAATGAGCACTTCACAATTTTCAAGTCAAGTTTACTTGCACAATATGTACATATAAAAAACACTCAAATACTTTTAAATGAGATTGATTACCTCCTTGTAACTCTAGGCTTTTTCATGTAATCCTTCCTCCATGTGCACCACAATAGTGGCGGTCGAGGGGCGATGGCGAGTGACAAGCAGGGGGCGATGGCTTTTGATACACCTAAAATATATAGTATTTTTAGACACATTTTTATACCTATTTTTGAGATATCGCTTTAATGGTAGGTTTTTTTTTTTGTTTTTTCTTACAGATACAAGTAAAAATATAAAAAATGCTTAAAGGAGTGAAAAATGATCAAATTTGGAGCAAAAAGGTGAAAAATTGTGCAAAGAGTTTTGTGCCTAAGCGCCGGTTAAACAGAGAAGGCCGCATCTAAGCGCCGAGTCCCCGTACTTAAGCGCCAGTGGCAGTTACTAGACGAGTAAACATGGTTTTTATGAATTTCGAAGAGGTTTTTGAGGCACCCATTGGCTTAATAGGTGGTTGTAACCACCATGGACGAAAATTATCATGAAAGGATGCATCTCTTGGGCAAATACATCGAATCAAGACATATTTTGAAGAGATCCCAAGGCACCTCTTGGAAAACTATAAAAGAAAGAAGAGATGACTTCAAAAAGAGTCCTTAAAAGGTCCGAAAAAGTGTGAGTCCTGAAAATATTGACAAGTTTTGAAAGTTCTTCTCTAGGGAGTTAGTTCAGAGAGATTTTCAGGAACCACTTTTTATTATGTTTTGAGTGATTGTAAAAGAGAAGAGATTCAAAGGAACTTCAAGAGTTTGGTGGAGGACTTGAGATAAATTTTTATCTTTTTTTTTTAGACTACTTTTGGTTTTAATCGAGACTTGTTGTTGGTTTGACAATAATTTTTTCTTTTAAACTAAAGTGTGGTTTTTTTTTCTCCATAGATTCTGAGTAGTTTTCTTTATCTTTCTTCTTAAAATGATAAGTAATTAAGTTTGATGGAAGTTGTGGAGAGTATTGATCTTTAATGTTGGAAAAAGTTGTGAAAATTTAAATATGGATGGAAGTTGTGGAGAGTATTGATCTTTAATGTTGGAAGAAGTTTTGATGATTTAAATCCATGAACCGAAAGTTGTGGAAAGTATTGATCTTCAATGATGGAAGAAGTTGTGATGATTTAAATCAGACTTGTAAAGAATATTGATCTTTAATGTTGGACAAAGTTGTGATGATTTAAATCCATGCACTCCAAATAACGGAGAGTATTGATCTTTAATGTTGGAAGAAGTTGTGATGATTTAAATCCATGCACTTCATTGAGTAGTTTTCCTTATCTTTCTCCTTAAAATGATAAGTAATTAAAGTGTTGGATGGAAGTTTTATTGATCTTTAATGATGTAAGAAGTTATGATGATTTAAATCCATACACTTCATTTACTTCTAGAAAGATTATCCAATATGCACTTTTAGAAAGTTGATTGAAAACTTTTTATTAAGTTTTTGAAGAGATCCCAAGTTTTTATTCAGGTCTTAATAAAAAAGTTCTATATTACTTGATAACGATACGTATACTTGCGTAGTATCCCAATATAAATATATATAAATTAAAAAGTTAATTTCTTATTTTTCTTCTAGGATCATGTTTTTGGTTTTGTTGCAAAATAAGGAAATATAAGTGAAAAATACCATCAGAACTATTGTTATACTATGCATAAGCATTAAGTCAGGATCAGCTTTTCTATAGCATTTAACACTAATGGTGTAATTCTGTTTCGATCAAATCGGGCAAATTCTAACTTTATTAAAATGAACTATGGTGTAAACTTTAAATTCATTCATACTCTATATTTTATTTATATTTTTTCATACAAAATACATAATCTTTTCAAATCACTATAAATGAATTACATTACAACATAAATTCACTCAACCAAACAACCCCTTATCTAACAAAAACCTTTTTTTTTTGTGGTAACCCATCTTTGTACATTCACTGAAATTTGTCTACCACTTCATTAACCCTCATCACACTCCATTTTTAACTCCCTGCTTCATCCTCTATTGAGGCTTCTTACCCAAACTTTAGCCTGCGAAACACATAGCCAAAAAAATTGATCGTAGGATCTCTCCTCTCTGCAAGCACTCATTTCATATGAAATTGTTTGCAACGACTCTGATCATCATACAACATCACTCAATTATCGCAAATCTCTCGCACAAATTCCCACCCTAGCCACTTTGTTGCCACACTATATCTTCTTCTTGGACTCAAGTCTGTGAATCTTGCACCATCCTCTCTTGCAAATGCCCCCCACAAGCATTATCATGTGTCTGAGACCAATGTACTACTTGAAGTCTGCATAAATTTTCAAAATAGGTATTTTGTCATGAACGTTTATTTGGGTTTAGTTACCAACTGGACCGGTAACTGGTGGTCCACGTATTTTGTCATGAACGTTTATTGATGCTTTACATTTTTTTTTCAATCACTTCTGCTACTTAAGAAGTGGAGAGAATGACACCGCTGCCCACAGGTAACATTAGGCTCTGTTTAGGAGCGCGATATGAGAGCTTTGCAAAATGCACCCGTGAATTTCGATCGTTTGGCAGGCGTCCAACTCGCCACGGGACATGATTTGGGTAAAAAGCCGGCTGCGGGATGAATCCCTCAACAAAGCTTTCTCGATCTGCTTTTTACGCATTACCCCTCATTAAGCCTCCCCTCCCTCCTTCGTCTTCTCCTCCTCATTTTTTTAACTTGTTCGCGAAGGCAAGTGCTCCGATCCTCCCCTCCCTCCTTCATCTTCCCTCATGTTGCCCACGCTCTCGGTTCGTCTTCCTCCTCCCCAAAAAATTCTTGCGGGTTCTCCATGTCCATTTCTTCTTTCAGCTTCCTTCCACACAGAAAGCAGAGATGGTCTTCCTCTGCATTCTTTCACTTTTCTCGCAGCCTCGAAGCAATATTCTCTAGAGCAGATGCTCCCACTTGGAATGTGAGGAGGAAGTTGCAATCACAGTGGAAAATGAACCAAGGGGAGAAGCAATAAAAGGATTTTTATGGAAGAAGAAATAGCCTGCTCGATGTGGCCTTGTGATAGCTAATATCTTTAAGACCATGTGATAGCTAATATTTTTCAAGAAATGCCAAAAAAGCCATTGAAATAACCAATTGTTAAAAAAAGATATTTCTTGTGTATGGCAAAAGATTGTGATCTACTAACATATCCTAGTTGAATAAAAGTTATAAGAGGCTGGAACAAATAATTATATAACATTGTTAAATGGCTTGCAACTGTCTATGTAAGGGCAAGTATACATTACATGAGAAGGTGAAGAGGATCCAATGGAGTCTACTCATTGAGGAATGCTTCATCTCCTTGTAGTGTTTTATAACGTCACACAAAATAGAATAGAATGTGTTCCTATCGATAGTAGTCATGTTTTTTCATTAACATATGCAATCAATAAACCACATGTATAGAAGTGCATCATTTAACTTTTAGAAGAAGAAGTGGCTAGGAAAACCTTGGAGTGTTCAATATTTCAATAAGTATTTATTTACATTAATTTTATTTCTTTTTCTTTAGCACTTTTGGAGCTCACTGTTAAGTGAGGGTATATGAACTTTTTGTTATATTTTGAAATGAATTTCTACTTCAGAAGTTCCAAAAATGTAGTTGTCTGGCCTTCTTTTAAATAGTTTTACCAAATAGGGGCACCAAGGTCATTTTTTCAGAAACAGCTGCCCCACAATTGTTTTCACACAGCTGCACCAAACATGCAGTCAGCTTCCCTGCAGCAGCCTCCTGGAGCAGTGCAGCTCCAGCTAAAAAGCTGAGAAGCTGCAGCTGTGCCAAACAGAGCCTAAATCCCCTTCTTCATTACGTTCCTCTCTCCTTTCTCTGGCATTCCCTAGAGCTTTGTGGATTTACCCTCTCCCACCTACTATATAAGCCAGAGGGTTAACTCAGCCTTCTTCTCGCTTGATCAAAAGTCAGAGTTTTGGTCTTATTCTATTATCTTATGTTTATTTATTTTTACAAAACTTTTGTTATATATTTCAGGTCATGAACGGTGGAGATATCTCGTGAATGAAGCCCAATCCTTCGCTGGCTTTCACGCTCCTTTCAGCTGCAATAGCTAATGGTTTTAAACTATTTTTTTTTATTACCAAATGATTTGATGTTAGTAACAATTCCAATATGTTTATTTTTCGGCAAACGATTTGACATTTTGATTAAGGGTTTAATGGAGGTCATAGTGTTCTAAGGATTATGGTTTTTATGTCTGTCTGATTGTTATAATTGTTTCCAAAAGCTCAGGTTAAATTTTGGCTAAATTTTCTAATAATTAGTTGATATTTTTTGCATTAGAACTGCATATCTTTAAGTCGACATCCTTATTAACTGATTGTCACTTTACCCTCTCACTTCCCTAACTTCTATTAAGTAGAATATTTATGTTTTAATTTGGTTCCATTGTTTAAAAATCTATTAAGATAATTTGCAGGATATGAATTGTTTTAGTTGTTCTTTTCAAACCAATGGACTAGTTAACTTGCGTTCTTTAGCGGAGCAAGATTCCATGTTTTATTTCCTAAAAATATATAGAAAATTAGGGCAAAACTGGGCAAAGTATATATTCCACATCTAAAACCTCCTATTTTTTACGTATTCTACACCCTAAGTGGTGGTAATGAAAAGCAAAATTGAGATTTTCGATATACAAAGACATGAATTGAGTGATATCTATTGTTGTGAAAAACGACGATAATAAAGCAAAAAACTGGATTGAGAAAAATACAAAATAGAAAAGCACAGCAAAAACACACAGATTTACGTGGTTTGACAAATTGCCTACGTCCACAGAGTTGCAGAAGATTTTATTAATTTGAGGAATTACACCACTAAACACCTCGACATTTATAAGAAATATCTCTCTCTTCCTCTCTCTTTCTTCATCTCTCTCCTCACCTTTCTTTCTCCTCTCTCTCTCCGCCAAAGCCACGTGAAAATGATAAATTAACAAAAGAAACAAGGTTTCTTTTCTTGCTTGAAAACCGAAGGGAAGAAAGATAAGCAGCTTTTCTTTGCTTTTTCCCTCGCACACATAAGCTGAAAAGGAGTCATCCTTAGAATAGCAGGTGGCAATGCATCTTATTTCCAACCAATAAGCATTTAAATAAAAAACCCTTCTATGTCCATTAAAGGCAAGGCCAAACTTTAGAAATATCAAGGAGAAGCAGGAGAATAAATCAAAGATTTATGGAAGGCGAGAGAATAATTCTTAAAGTAAGGAATTAATGAAGCAATTAATTTAAATAACTTATAAAAGAAAAACTGCCTAAAGGAGCAGTGGACTAGGCTCCACATTACTTAACACTAGGTAAATCAATCCACTTGGAAAACAAAATTGAGAAAAATTCAAAGACAAAAAAGCACAACGAAAACAAACAGATTTTACGTGGTTAGACAAATTGCCTACATCCACAGAGTTGCGGAGGATTTTATTAGCTTGAGGAATTACACCGTTGAATGCCTCTACGTTTACAAGAAAAACTCTCTATCTCTCTCTCTCTTCCTCTTTCTCTCCTTTACTTCTCTTTCTCTACCCAAGAGTCACCATCAAGAAGAAGAAATGCCGGAGAGAAACCAAATCCAGAGAGAGATAACATGGGGAGCTAGCATGCCTATTTATTAATTTCATCATGATATTAGACCCAACAAGTAATTAATCAAATATATAATGAAGCCCATTAATTATTTTATTTTCTCTTATGCAGCAAATCATATAAGTAATTAAGAGTAATTAATATAGTAATTAATTTTAAGTATTAAATCTAATTTGTTGTTGATCCCTCTTGATACTTCTATTATGCAAAGTACAACAATAATTCATATTATATTTCCTTATTTTACAACAAAACTGAAAACTTGATCCTGAAGAAGAATAAGAATTTCATTTTTAATTTATATATATTGGGATACTACGCAAGTATACGTATCATTATCAAGTAATATAGGAACTTTTAATTTATATATATTGGGATACTCGGCAAGTATACGTATCATTATCAAGTAATATAGGACTTTTTGATTAAGACCCGATTATCAAACCCACAGGGAATTTATACAATATACTTTTTTAGAAAACTTTCTATTTTTAAAAAGATAATTACTTAAACTTAATACATTTTACAGTAATAAAAATTCAAATATTTTTGGTATTTTTAATATTTTGACAAAATAGTAACAACGTAAAAAGATAACTAGAGTTTTGTAGATGAAAAGCACTTAATAAGAAAAATATATTTCTTCTTATCATGAATCAATAATAAATATAAGAATTATGTTGTGGAAGTATGCAAATTGTGTTGTGCCAAATAGGAGCAATAATATTCTTCACCATTATTAGAGATGTTATAAAGAACATTGACTAATTTAAAGTTTGAATAGTTCTGAAGACCGGCTAGGCAGGAAAGATACTAGCTCTCACTCTAGAGTTCCCTCGATTCCCTCCACCTGGGGGCTAACATTCTCGTATCATAACCTAAAACAATAAACCAAGTTGGGGGCTTTAACCTGTCACTTTAAAGTCCTCTAACTCTACACCTTTCAATGAATATTTTCCATTTATTTACACTCAATCATATGAACTACATTCTCATTCATACAACCTCATGTGATTCTTTCCAATTGTTGACTGAGACAATACCAGCCCGATTTCTTACATGTTCTCACAATAAATTTTAACATATGGATCGGCCAAATCAAGAAGTAAATGAAGTGCATGGATTTAAATCATCACAACTTCTTTCATCATTGAAGANATTTATTTACACTCAATCATATGAACTACATTCTCATTCATACAACCTCATGTGATTCTTTC
>JXCR01131578.1:63790-84160 GCA_002079205.1 Phalaenopsis hybrid cultivar
CTCAATTAAAATCAAAGAAGTCTCAAAACAAAAAGATAAAAACTTATCTCAAGTTCTCCACCAAACTCTTGAAGTTCTTATGAATCTCTTCTCTTTACAATCACTCAAAATAAATTAATAAAAAAGATAAAATGAAAGTAAAAGTGGTGCCTGAAAATCTGTCTGAACTAACTCCCCAAATAAGAACCTTTAAAACTTTCCAATACTTTCAGGACTCTTTTCTAAGTCCTCTCTTCTTTCTTTTATAGTTTTCCAAGAGGTGCCTTGGAAACTCTTCAAAATACATATAGATTCGATGTATTTCCCTAAGAGATGCATCCTTTCGTGATAATTTTCATCCATGGTGGTTATAACCACCTATTAAGCCAATAAGTGCCTCAAAAACCTCTTCAAAATTTGGAAAAACCGACTTTACTCGTCTAGTAACTGCTGCTGGTGCTTAAGCGCGGAATTCCTAGCGCTTAAGCACGGCCTTCTCTGTTTAACCGGAGCTTAAGCGTTGGATCTAGCGCTTATGTGCCAAAACTCATTTGCGCATTTTTCACATTTTTGCTCCAATTTGATCCTTTTTCACTCCTTTAAGCAATTTTCATCCTTTTTACCTGTATCTGCAAGAAAAATACAAAAATACATTCCATTAAAGTGCATTATCTCAATAATAGGTATAAAAATGTGTCTAAAAATACTACATATTTTAGGTGTATAAGCTGTCAAACATGAGAAAATGTCAACTTGAACAGTGGACTCGTTTCCATATTCGCAAAAAATCTCCTACTTGGGAATTGGCACACTTGCTACATCATCCATTAGTTGCGTCGCCCTTCTCTTCAAAGATGATATCCTCCACCTCTATAACTCAAAGCCTCAGTCTTCATGTTAGAAGACAAGCTGAAGTTGAGCACAACTTTAGCTTTTCAAAGTAACACCCTTAGTTGACATATCATCGTCAATAAAGCTCTGTTCTTCCAAGCTCTTTCCTGGGTTACTCATGTTTCTGCTTACAACTCTCACTGTATGGGCAATATTCTATCTCTATTGAAAGTCATTTTCAACAAGTTTAGCCTTGTATCTCTTACTGCCATCAAGCACAGTCTTCACCTGGTACACACACTTGCTGTACAATACCTTCTTTCCTGGTGGAAGTTCTATCAGCTCCCAAGTATAATTCCCTGACAGGGAATCCATCTTTTCCGGCCACTTTCCTAATAACATAAGATGAAATTTCTTCTCATAAAGATAGTCTTCTATCTGCATCCTCTAGTAACCAAAATCTGTGTCATTAAACTTCTCGATCTCTGATGTCATCACATCATCTCTAGCCATTGCTTTCCCTCAGATCTGAACCTAAGCTTTGATACTAGTTGTTATGAAAAAATGATGACAATAAAACAAAAAATTGGATCAAGAAAGACTCACAAACAAAAAAGCACAGCGGAAACAAACAGATTTACATGGTTTACTTATATCTAAGGAGTTATAGAGGATTTTATTAGCTTGAGAAGTACACCATCAAATGCCTAGACGTTTATAAGAAAGACTCTCTCTCTCTCTCTCTCTTCCTCTTTCTCTCCTCTACACTCTCTCTTTCTTTTCTCGCTTCTTACTTTCTGTCTCCCTACCTCTCCAGCCATAACCAAGTCTTAACCAAGCAGAAAGAAATAAAAAACCAGGGAAATCACACCCGTAAGTAGAAATCCAAAAGGAGAGATTAAGGTGTGAAGAGATTAGGGAGTTCTTTAAGGCAGGTATTAAGTTTGCTCAGGAGTTTATAATAAGACAAAAGAGGTATATTAGGAAATGGAGAAGCTTCACGCGATTTCGCATGAGGAGAATTAATAGGGACCATGGAGAGGAGTTTGGCGAGACCGCATGAGGAGGGAAGCTTTGACGGGATTCTTAATTATGAAGTTAATTAACAACAGTAATTAATAATATAATTATTGCTAAAATTGTAGTGGACCGGATCTCCACATATCCTAATAATTCTCCCACTTGGAGACTGAGACACATATCACAATAATTCTTGGTGTTATATGAGAACACTACTGCACAGCTAAACCCACAGAACGAGAAATTCTTTTATAGCATAAGTGTGCAAGGAAAAAGGGAGGAAAAGGTTGCTTCCCTTTTTTTATTCACTTCAGTTTGTTGGAGGGGAAAAGAAAACCTTGTTTTCTTTTGTTCAATTTTTCTTCTCACGTGGCTCAAGAGAGAAAAAAGAGGAGAGATAGAGAGAAAGATAGAGGAGAGAGATGGAAGAGAGAGAAAGTTTCTTATAAGTCGACAGCTTAATTCTTCAAAGTAATAAAATCCTTTGCAGCTCCATATAAATATGTGTGTTTCCGCTGTGCTTCTCTGTTTGCAAATTTTCTCATTCCAATTTTTAACCTTATTGCCGTCATTTTTCACAAAAATTGGTATCAGAGCTTTGGTTCGGATCTAAGGAAGAACGATGGGCGGAGACAAAGTGATGAAAACAGGGATCAAGAAGTTCAATGACATAGATTTTAGTTACTAGGGGAATCAGATAAGGACTACCTCCATGGGAAGAAACTTCATCTTCCATTATTAGGAAAGAAGCCGGAAAAGATGGACGAGGCAGAATGAAATCTATTGGATCGACAGGTTCTGGAGGTTAACCGACTAAACCTGTCAAGATATGTTGCCTATAACATCATCAAAGAGAGGACTACTGCAGATCTCATGGCGACTTTATCAGGTTTGTATGAAAAAACATCGACAAATAACAAGGTGCATCTAATAAAGAAATCATTCAACTTAAAGATGACAGAAGGTGTGTCTGTTGCCCTAAACCTGAATGATTTCAATACTATCACAAATCAATTATCGTCTGTTCAAATTGATTTTGATGATGAGAAACGTGCGCTGATACTGTTGGCTTCAATGACAAATAACTAAAAAGCTATGAGGATATTCACAATTTGTTTTTTGCCGAGGAAGTGCACAAAAAAGATTATGGCGAGACCTCGGGTTTTAGTTTGACATTGAATGTTGATTCCAGAGGGAGATCACAGGATAAAAACTCAAACAGAAGAAAATCAAAGTCAAAGTCTGGTCAGCAGGCAACATGTTAGAATTCTGGCAATGCTGGCCACATAAAAAAAACTACAGGAATCTTAAGAAGAATGAGAATGATAACATTAATGTTGTAACTGAACTGAAGAAATACAAGATGCGCTATTGCCGACAATTCACAGTTCTGTTGATCACTAGATACTTGATTCAAGGGCTTCCTTCCATACATCTTTCCACCGGGAGTTGATGTGAAATTATGTTACAGATAACTTTAGGAAGGTATATCTGGCTGATGGAAAAGCTCTGAACGTGATGAGGATGGGAGACGTTGATATTGCACTCCCTAACAAGAGCAAATGGACTTTGTAAAATGTCAAACATGTTCATGAGTTGAAGAAAAACCTCATTTCTATTGGGCAGCTCAATGAGGTGGTCATTCACTAGTGTTCTCAAATAGCACCTGGAAGGTTAGCAAAGGAGCATTACTATTAGCTCGGGGTAACAAAATTGGCACACTATATATGACTACATGTTTACTCAGGCGTGGACACATGCGTCAGAGGTGCATTGTGGGGAAGCAGAAGAATGTCAGTTTCTTAAAAGTTGGCAGAGCGCCAATGGCAAGAAAACTAGATATTGTACACACATATGTGTGGGGACCTTCTCAGACCACATCTCTTGGAGGCTCTAGTTACTGTATAAAGGTAAGGTTTGTTGATCTAATAGAGACCAAAGTGCAGGGCAGTGATGGAAGTGAAGAGGAGAGTGGGTACAGGGAACCCATTCCTATTATTCCACAAACAAATGGTGGAGAACCACAATGCTATGAAGAAATCTTGCAAAATAAAAATTCAAGCAAGTGGGAGTTGACAAAACTTCCACCAAGAAATAATACATTGCACGACAAGTGGGTGTACCAGGTGAAGAATTAGCGTGATGACAGTAAGAGGTACAAGGCTGGACTTGATGAAAAAGGTTTTCAGCTAAGGCAGGATATTGCTCATGCAGTGGGAGTTGTAAGCAGATACAAGAGTAACCTAGAAAAGTGCTTGAAGGTGTAAAGCTATGTTGACACTAATATGTTGACTGAGGGTGTTACTCTTGAGAATTCAGTTGGTCTTCTAACTTGAAGACTGTAGCTTTGAGTTCCAGAGGTGGACGATATCACATTTGAAGAAAAGGACGACACAATCAGTAGATGATGCAACTACTGTCGCAGACTCCAAGTAGGAAAATTGTTGAGTTTAGTGGAGCTAGTTCCACTGTCCCTATTAGCAATTTAATTAACTACTAATAAATCTCCTTCCAGATTTAATCTCCCACTTCCTCGTCCTAGCTCCCGCCATCTTCTTCACACAGAACTGCGTCTCTGCATTAAGGTTCCACGTTTCCTCTCCTGTTACTTAAATGATTTTATTTGTTTATTATAAAAGCCAACCTAATTCTCCGATGCTAATTACTCCCTTGCTGATCTCTTCAGTGTCAAGTCTCCTCAGTAGAAGCATGCAAAGAAAAAGGGAAAAAAATGTTACTTTCCTTTTTTCTTTTCCCATTGGTTTGCTGGCAGGGAAAAGAAGTTCAATTTATCTTCTAACGTGGCTTAAGAGAGGAAAAAAAGAGGAGAGACAGAGAGAGAAAGTTTCTTGTAATTCGATGCAGTCGGCAGTGTAATTCCTCGAAGTAATAAAATCCTTTGCAGCTCCATGGATGTAGATAATTTGTCAAACCTCGTAAATTTGTCAAGCCTTATTGTTGTCCTTTTCACAACAATATAAATCCTCTGCTAGTGTTGTTTCGGTGAGGCAGCTTGCCTCACGAAATTGTTAAATATTTTTGTTTTTCACAACAATATAAATCCTCTACAAGTTTCCTTGTTATATTGCTGTCATTTTTCACAACAATTAAAATTCTCTGCCAGTGTTGTTTCGATTTGCTGGCAGGGAAAAGAAAACCTAATTTTCTTTTGTTCAATTTATCTTCTCACGAGGCTCAGAAGGGAAAGAGTGAGGAGTGAGGAGAGAGGAGAGAGGAGAGAGGAGAGAGTAGGGAGAGAGGAGGGAGAAAAAGGGAAGAGAGAGAGAAAGTTTCTTGTATGTTGATGCGGTCAACGGTGTAATTCCTCGAAGTAATAAAATCCTCTGCAGCTCCGTGGACATAGGAAATTTGTCGAACCACAAAAATCTATTTGTTTTCACTGTGCTTTTCTGTTCGTGAATTTTCTAGTTCCAACTTTTTGTCTTATTGTCGTCATTTTTCACAACAATATAAATCCTCTAACAATGTTGTTTGAGATATGTGGAGACCCGATCCACTACAATTTTAGTAGTAATTAAATTATTAATTACCACTGTTAATTAACTTCCTAAATTAAGAATCCGACCAAAGCTTCCCTCCTCGCATGGTCCGGCCAAACTCCTCTCTGCGGTCCCCGCCAATTCTCCTCACACAGAGTCGTGTGAAGTTTTCCGCGTGATGCTTCTCTGTTTCCTAATATGCCTCTTTTGGCTTATTATAAATTCCTAAGCCAACTTAATTCCTGTCTTAAGGAACTCCCTAATCTCTCTGCACCTTAGGGTCTATTTGGGGGAGCTGCAGCTTGTCCAGCTTCAGCTGATAAACAGCTTATTCTGATAATCTGCTGATGACCAGCTGATCCGGATAAGCTATCTAGCTGTTTGGTTAATGCGTTTGGAAAACAGCTGATTCTGTAAAATTGATCATTCTGCCCCTGTTCTGAATAAGTTGTTTAGCTGTTTGGTTAGTGCGTTTTGTAAACAACTTATTTGCAAATTTTTTTAGTTGAATGAATAAACTGTGCTAATAAATGGGCAAAATTTTATTCATACCCGCCACTCCATCACTGGTGGTAATAAATGAGCAAAATTTTCAACAAAGAAATGCGATGTCAACCAAAATAATGTTTAAACGGATGGATAACAAGAGGTTTGAGAACTAGACTGGATTGATATATGATTCAGGTAATGCATTTCCTTCAAACAAATGAGGTGTATGTCTCCAGACTCGAGAGTAAATTTTGAGGACTTCTGAAAAGAAGGAAAAAAAAAACTCATGGAAACATCTCACTAGATGCACCACAAGCTTAAAAAACACCCAACACTTCCCTTATAAGCCCTCCTACTGAAGAACAGTCCAAACTAAACGTTCTTGGGCACATTCCAATCTGCACCACAAAGAACTTGTCAATATCTACTTGACAGCTCTGGACTATTTTACATTAGGGTCTCATCATGATTGTGACATTCATGACACAGTAGTGAACCAAGAACAGAAATTTAATACCATAGCCTCTCATGTCTACAAGAAGACCAAGGATTACCTTAAAAACTAGTAATTAAATCTATGCTTCCGAAGGATATTCAAACCAAAATAATCTAACAAATCCATATGAATAAATTTTTCCAACCAAACAATGCAAATTTCTCCACTTCAAATAAACAGATACCTAGCGTAAAGAAATAAGATAAAACATAGAACAGCAAAACCACAACAACAACAACCAAAGCTTCCTACAATCTCAAAGACAAGCTACTGAAATAAAAAAAAAATAATTAATACAAAAAGTAATGATCTTAGAGTTTCATAAAAATGGCAACAATATATATTGAAATAAGAAATTATTTATCATAATCACATAATGGATCTAATCAGGCGCACACCTTGCATGGCCTCCCCTTAATCACGATATAACCATTCTTCCGAATGGTTCCTGCCTGTTGCGGATAAGTCTTCGAAGCTCCGACATCTGCTTTCGAGTGATGCTCCTCGTCAGACATTTCCTGCTAGAAATCACCTAAACAGTCCACAGATTGGTAGAGAAAAAAAAACCCTAAACGATCCTAAATTGAGTGAAGCCAATTTGAATTTTACGACATATGAGAAGAAAACGAAATCAACTCGGATAAGAGAGTGGAGCGTTACCAGTTTGAAGAGAGGAGCGGTGGAGAAGCCGAAGATGGCGGCGAGGGACTGCAGAGGATTCAGATTTAGGAGATAGAACAAAGCCCTTTGTCGGAAATCATATTACCTCAGAGGAAAGCGAACGAAGGAGTGCCGAAGGAGGAAGAGGCAGAAGGAGTGCCGATGAGAATCGCGAACGAAGGAAGAATAAAACATTGCGGGAAGGGGCAGCAGAGTAATTGGGGGTTAAACACGATAAGGAAACCCGGATCGCGGGTCTAGGCCAGCGGATCGCGTGTAATACAAAATAGGAAATGGAGTTTTGATAAACGCATCTCCAACGCGCGAAACAAAGGTGAGGCGGCATTTTCAAAACGCCGCCGCACTTATAAGCTGCCCCAAACGGGCCCTTAATCTCTCCTTTTGGCTTTCTGCTTACGGGTGTGATTTCCCTGGTTTTTATTTCTTCCTGCTTTGCTACGATTTGGTTATGGCTGGAGAGGTAGGGAGAGAGAAAGTGAGAGGAGCGAGAAGAGAGAGAGAGGAGAGGAGAGAAAGAGGAAGGAGAGAGAGAAAGAGAGAGGGAGAGAATCTTTCTTGTAACCGTCGAGGCGTTCAATGGTATAATTCCTCAAGCTAAAAAAATCCTCTGCAACTCCGTGAGCATGGGCAATTTGATAAATAGAAAGATGCAATACAAAATTATGTTTTCAAAAAGAACTGTGTTTTCAAAAAAAAATTGTTGACATATTGAGGGTTTTACAGTCATTAATAAACGACGTCACTTTCAGAATTGTTTTTAAGAAAAACCAACTACTTCCGAATCACGAGTTTCTGAACAACAGATTTTCAATAGCTTTTGAACTAAGCTTTTCTACGGTTACAGCTACAGCCGAAAGAGCAACACCCTTAGTCATTCTACACTTGCCAATGCATCCCCACCACACCCTAGTAAAGCATCTATACTAAGAATATAGCATATAATACGGATAGATTCCAGGTTGCATCAACTATTGCATTATGTACAGCTATCATCTCATTAGAAATTTAATTTAAAATTTTTCAGTAGATAAAATAAAATTAGATATAATTAATTCCAATCAATATTTATGCAATTTCTCTCTCAAATCAAAATACATTTATCAATCAAAATATATTTATAAGATCAATAACATAAAGTGTTAAGGCTGCAAATTACATGGCGACGATCCAAATCTCCTGTATATGACCCTGGCTTCCGTCGATATATGTATGTTCTCTCTCAAATCCTGCACTTTAAAAACCAACGAGTAATTTGTGCCGTCCATCCTGGAGCAAAAAAGATCCTGGCCGTCCACTACTGCACCTCACAGCCTCGTCTCCACCGCCCACTTCAATCTCTCTACATCGATGCCCTTAATCTCCTCTCTTCGTCGCCATCACCGGAAGCAATCAAATCCCTTCACGCTCTCTCTATCACCTACGGCCCCGCTGCTCCGATCTCCGTTCACCATTCCCTCATCAATGCTTACGCGATTGAAGATGACATCGTATCCGCCCGACGAGTGTTTGACCAAATGCTTCAAAGAAACTCCGTCTCCTACAATTCAATCATCTCCGCCCTTTGCCGCAGCGGCGAAGCCGACAAGGCATTGGCAATGTTCTCCAGGATGAGGGCCGGCGGATTTAGTCCCTCCCGCTTTACATTTGCTCCCATCCTCTCGTCTTCTTCGTCACACCTCCAACTTTCCCAAGCCATCCAACTCCACACTTTGATCCTCAAGTCCGGACTTCTTCACCCCGACTTCTTATCCACTACAGCGTTGTTAAATGTTCTTGGGAGAAACGGGAAACTAGATAGCGCAGTAAAGCTGTTTAATGAAATGCCTGAACCAACCGTCCTAACATGGAACTGCATAATCATTGCATTCTCTCGCCAAGGCCTCGACTTGGATTCCATGTGTTGGTTTAGAGAACTCATGAGAGCTGGAATTGGGCTTACAGATTGTTCCTTCCTTAGCATTCTCAAAGCTTTCCGCTCACATAAGAGCTCTGAACTTGCAGAACAGATTCATGGCTTAACCATAAAAACTTTCTTTGGTTCATCCATGCTTGTCTCCAATGCTTTACTGAATGCATACTGCAACTGCTTTCCATTGATTGTAGTGGATAATTTCTTCTCTTTGCTGCCTGCCAAGGATTTGATTACCTGGAACACATTTATAACCGCCAAGGCAAACAGCGACAGACCTGATAGAATCATGGAGCTCTTTTTCTCATTGTCCTCGGAAGGTTTTTCACCTAATGAGATCACTTTCACTGGCATGCTTTGCGCATTCACTAAAACTGGCTCAGGAAAGCATGGAGAGCTCATTCATGCCAAATCCATCAAACACAATCTGAACTCTGGTGCTTATGTGGGAACCTCATTGGTGGAGTTCTATGCGAAACACCACAGATTAGACGATGCATTCTTGGCTTTCACAGACATATCCGACAAAAATGTTGTTTCTTGGAATGCTCTAATATCAGGATACACAAATGAAGACCCCTTCGCTTCCTGTCTTCTCCTTGTTAAAGAAATGTTGGCCACAGAGCTTCGACCGAACGAGTCTACCTTCTCCTCCGCACTCAAATCCGCCTCAGTTTCAGATCTTGCGCAGATCCATGCTTTCATAATAAGAACAGGCTACGAAAACGATGACTACGTATCCAGTTCGGTAATTTCTTCCTATGCTTCTCATGGACATTTTTCTGACGCGCTGGCATGTGCGGCTTCATTGACACCATTTCATGTGGCTTCATTGAACACAATTGCTTGCATTTATAACAGAAGAAATCAATTCGAAGAGGCAAAAGATCTCATTTTGCAGCAGAAATTTCCTGATAACATTTCATGCAACATTCTTTTAACGTCACATGCATACAATCGAAATTACTCAGTGGCTTTCCAGTTGTTCAGAAAAAAGCAAGCATCCGGCTTTGTCATCGATAACTATACAGCCGTGAGCCTCGTTTCCATTTGTTCTAGAATCAGCGCCATCGATCTGGGTCGCAGCCTCCATGGCCTGATTTTCAAAGTGGACGCCGGGAGCGGCGAAGTGTTCGTTCAGAACGTGTTGCTTGACATGTATGCTAAATGCGGCAGCCTTGAGAGCTCTGTAGCTGTGTTTGACGAAATGCCGGAGCGAAATCTCGTGTCTTGGACAGCTCTGGTTTCAGGGCTGGGGCTTCATGGGCGTACAGTTGAAGCACTGGAGAAGTTTCGGCTGATGGAAGAAGAAGGGTTTGTGCCGGACGGTNACCATTTGTTCTAGAATCAGCGCCATCGATCTAGGTCGCAGCCTCCATGGCCTGATCTTCAAAGTGGACGCCGGGAGCGGCGAAGTATTCGTTCAGAACGTGTTGCTTGACATGTATGCTAAATGTGGCAGCCTTGAGAGCTCTGTAGCTGTGTTTGACGAAATGTCGGAGCGAAATCTCGTGTCTTGGACAGCTCTGGTTTCAGGGCTAGGACTTCATGGGCGTACAGTTGAAGCACTGGAGAAGTTTCGGCTGATGGAAGAAGAAGGGTTTGTGCCGGACGGCGTGGCATTCATCGCAATCCTTTCGGCTTGCAGACATGGTGGGTTTGTGGAAGAAGGGATGACAATCTTTAATCGGATGAGATGGGTTTATGGAGTCGAACCAGAGATGGATCACTATGTATGTGTGGTAGATCTGCTGTGCAGCTTTGGTCGGATAAAAGAGGCGGAGGTTGTGATCAGTGGAATGCCATTGAAGCCCAAGGAGATCATTTGGCGTGTATTTCTCCATGGATGTAAGAAATATTGCTTTGCTTCATTATGAAACTTGTTAAACAATTTTATCTTTGCAAAATAATTTTATTTCGAAATTTTTGTTTTACCAAGAAAATTGTCAAAAGGTGTTGTTAATCTCTTTTATATATATATACATATATATATATATATATATATATATATATATATATATATATTGATATTGGCAGGGGGCATGGAATGATTAGACTCCTAATTAGTTTTATTTAAAACTCAAACGGAACAAGGCAATTTGTTATTTTTTTCATGGTTTTGTTGTGCAATGATTTTTTGGTGGTTGCCATAGTAGAGGATTTTGTGGGTGAGGACCTTTGCTAAATCTCAAGGTAAATTTGTTATATTAAAGTCACTTAGCAAATTCATATGAAAAAGAACTTCATAAAACATTATTAATAATTAAGTTAACTTCAAATAAAAAGTTTAGAAAATGTGTTCATGTCTTTTTTCTTAAGTTTATTCAAGTGAAACCAATTTTTAATTAGACATCTTCTCAAGCTTCTCCCCATATATACATATTTTTTCTTTTTCTTTTCTTTTCAGGATCATTTTTAATCCCCTTTTTCTTTTCTTTTTTTCTTTTCTTCTCTTTTTTTTAATATGTCAGGATTACTATATCTGGATAGCTTGTAATGATTTTGAACTTCATCATCTTCTTCTGAAAGTTAAAAACTTTTTTATATTTCTTCACTTAACAAATTTATAACTTAAAGATTTCATAAAGTTTAATTCTTTTCTTCTTACACGAATCTTTTAAGATTTTTAATACTTCAAAAATAAAAATTTTCTTTACTAAAAATAAAAAAACATAGTTTTATTTTTTTAACTAAATATCTTAGCCCCTAGAATTAACCTTTATTATTGAAAATTTTTACTTAAATTTACTATATATTTATAAACATAAATATAGTTATCCAAAGTTAACTTCTAATACCAAAGGTCATATTAAATTTAAAATTTTGAAAATAAAATTAAGTGAGGACAAATAAAATTAAGTTCTTTCTCTCTTTCTAAAAACGATTTTTCTTCTCCCCCCCCCCCCCCNTTTGGAGAGTCGTAGAAAAGAATTGTATTGATATGGTTTATGTTCAAGTCATTAAAAATATGTATATTAGAGATGTTACCTGTGTTTGAACAGAATAATGATTGGCCAAATATTTTCTTATTTTAATTGGATTACATAAGACACCATCTTTAAGCCCATATCTTTTTGCTTTAGTTATTTATGTTCTTACAGGACATTCATAGGAGGATGTATCTTAGTGTATGCTTTTCACAAATGATATTCTTCTTGTGGATAAGATTAGAAAAAAGTTTAGGAAAAACTTGAATTGTGGAGGTCAACTTTAGAGTCTAAAGGCTTTATTTTGAGTAGATCTAAATTTGAATATATGGAATGCAATTTTAGTACTAGTAGATATGGTGGCGGAGTTATAACAATGGGTGATCATGTCATAAAAGTAGTGAATGTTTTTAATCTATCGGATCTATTGTTGAAAGTGATGGTGATATAGATGACAATGTTATTAGTAGAATTCAAGTTGGATGGTTGGTGTGATAGAAAAGTACGACATTGAATTTGAGAAAAAATTATAAGATGGTGGTGAGACATGTAATGCTTTATGTTGCAGAATGTTGGCCTATAAAAGAGAAGCATAAAACTAAGTCAAGTGTGTTGATGTGAGAATGCTTAATTGGATGAGTGGCTTTATTCTTAGACACAGAATACGTAAGGAATATATCCGCAAAAGGGTTGGTATAGCTCAAGTGGCAGACAAGATTAGAGAGAGTCATCTTAGATGGTTTAGTCACATTAAACAACAACCATCTAATGATTGTGTTAGGAGAGTAGATGTTTTAAATTTCACCTATGATAAGAAACGCTAAGCTAATCTGGAGGTGAGAGGTCAGGCTTTTTGTATAAAGACTAAAAAGACTTGGGCTTTTTGTATAAAAAAATGATTTTAATCTATTAGAATTAATCAAAAATATGACACTAAATAGAACACAATGGAGGAAAATGATTCATGTAGCAAACCCCACTTAGTGGGATAAAGGTCTGTTGTTTGTATGTTCTTAATTGTGAATCATTTGAACTTGATTAGCCGAAGATTCAATGTTGATAAGCACAATTGAAATCCATTATAACTATATTTTCAAGCAAATCAAAATTTTATCCATTAAATTGCTAATTTTACTTTACCAAACTATTGAAAATAATTTAATCATCAAAATGCTGCATAATAGAATTTGTTGTATATTAAATTTTAAATTTTACTATGACACCTTTATAAGATTACTATCCATTGAAATATACTTATATGAGCTTCTTAAGCATCCATTGTGAATTTGCTGCTGCTCTATTTTTTTTCTTAAATTGTGTTCTTTTGTATGATCACTGGATTGTAAATACAATCTATATAATGCTATTATGATATTGAATTCTTAGATTTTTTCTAATTTTTAACTAATTATGGATACAATCTTAAGATCACAAAGTGCACTAAACACAGATTCAGAGAATCTACATGATATCTTGTAGAAACTGTCATTTAGTGTTCATTGTAAAACCTATTGAAATTTTATGCGAAGAAATCAAAATGTTCATCTCATGTCAATTTTTGAAAGCTGTTATTGTGTGATCTCTCTCAATCTCTATTAATATATGTAAAGTTTGTATTTTTGCATTATTTTCTTAGAGACCCATATGAATAATAAATGAAAAAATGATTTCCTTTTTAAATTTTACATCTCATATTGGTCAATGTAAACTTTAATTTAACAGTGTTATTTTGCCAAATTTCTGTGCGATTCAATTCAGTTTGTTTTTGTAAACATTATTTATGAATCAAGTTGAATTATTATTATTGCATACTAGAATATTCGCAGCAGTAGAGTGGTAATTTAATGTCTTAATGTTGCATAAAGATACAACACACACATAGATAAAACAAAAGTAGCAGTATGAAACACCAAGATTTTTTATATGGAAAAACTAAAAAAAGAAAAGTAGTAAAATTAAAGCTATTTTTTTTAAATTTTACATTATATGTGTGTAAGTATAAGGGTATGCCCTTCTCTCACAATAAGGAGAACGAGTTTATAGTTTTATACTTAAAACTACACTTGTAAAAAAATACAAGTGTTGGGAAGTTCAAAAACAGTCGTAGTTAGTTTAAGATGGTTTAGGTTACAATGGTTGGATGTCGTAGCTGACAACCATTGGTTGGTCATGGCAGGTGGTGACGGTGGGCGATAGTCGATAGTGGCTATGAAGTCCAATGGTCGATGGTGAGTGACAACTACAGTGTCTGGTGTTTACTCGTCAGGTATTCTCTTTTGAACTGACACTAGATTTCCACTTCCTTTTCTTCCTCTCCTTCTCCTCCAAGAGAAGAGGGGAAATTATTTATAGTTTTACAAGCATGGGCATTTTAATCTTTTTGTGTATAACTATTCTAACCATCTAATCGGATTGTATATGTTGATATCCCTTGATCATAAGTGATTTCTTAAAAATTTGGGTGTCTTAATGACCTAAGAAATGAATATTCTTAGGTTCACTAGACTTCTTTTGTTGAGATGCTTGATTTGATTATAAATATGTTAAATTTAGAGTTCATTTGACCATACAATTGATGATCCAAAGCCTTCAATTATGCTTAAATAGCTTGATCGGACCCAAATTGAACCAATTTATAGTCATTGGGTTCTTCTTGTCGAGATTCTTAATTTGATTATAAATTTGATGAAATTGTAGCTTTAATGATCATAAATTTTAATGTAGAATGTATCTTCTTCAAAATGATTCAAGATTCATGTCAGATGAAAAATTATATTTATAACACATCAGCTTCCCTCCTATTTTTGGATGTTGATGCTTGTATCTTTTGAAAATATAAGTCGTTGAAAAATTCTCGATAATAATATTGATATTGCAAAAAATTATACATTGATTGGAATGAGAATTTTTGACATTTCAAACTATTCAAATTTACTCTAAGTTACTTCATGAGGACCTGAAAATACCAAAAAAAAATGCCAAAATTGAGTTAAGAATGCCAAAAACAGGTGAAATTTACACTTCTGAAAAATACGATCATTTTGTCACTAACACTATCAATGATGGTTGTACATACCTGAGTGTGAAGGCATGCATGCTCGAATGCACATATACATCCATAAGAGAAAAAAAAGTGTAATGATGTATTTTAGAGAGTATCAAGGTACGTGGATGAGTGTGAGTCGATGCGGGGATGTCAACACAAGCACTACAATGGGAGTGCTTGCACAACAATGCATACACAGGTCCGCGAGTGACAATGTATCCACAAGTGGCAACAGGCAGACACACATGTGCGCCAGTCTGTGGGCGAGTGGGCATGCATGGGGTAGCTAGCGGGCAAGAGGGAGTGCGAGCGGTACACTTGCAATTGTAAACATGCAGTTGCATGTGGCTCTAGGTTTGGTTGGGGAGCCTTTCATGTACGCACGATCATGTGCATGCAAGTGTGTGTGCACCCGAAAAAAATATTGCATCTGGTGTCCGGACGCGGAGATGCGTCTGGAAAATGGACGCGTTACAACAGGGCTCGAACCTCTGTTGTATCGCGTTCATTGTCCTGACACAACTCGCGTCCAAACACCAAACACAATAATTTCTTGTGTGCCCACAACTTCGCTAGACAAAAAAAGAACTCCAAAATTTTAATTTTATTTGTCCAAAATTTTACCTATAAATACCCTTAGAGGAGAAGAAGCCACACCACTTATCAACTTAATGAGTGTTTTTTCAAGCTGTTGTTGCTTAATCTTTTTAGACTATTATTGCCTTCTTCGATTTTGGTCAATGTTTCCCTCCCCAACTTGAGACATTATTGCACTCCCCAAATTAGGTTTTTGTTATGTTTTAGAGGAGGATCTTTATGCTTGATTTTTATTTGGGGTTCCAATGTCTGAGTCTGGAACTCCTCAATGCAACACAAAACATCAGAATACCGATGACACTCCAAAACGTACCGGATCGTAAGTCTGCCGTACAATGCAAGTGCACGTGTTAATTAGCAATGTAGTTCAAGAGTACCACATATTGATCCTATGAGGAATATGTATTATTTATTTCCACAAAAAAACTCTAGTTTACTAAATCAGTTAACCTAGGTTGATAATTATAAAAAAAAGATTTTTTAGTCCTAAAGTTCTAATAAGACAAAATACTTGGAGGTAAAGGAAAGCAGAAAATAGGAGGGAAAATTCGTAAGTTTCTTCAAGATAGATAATGCTCGCACCTCTATGATTTGTGGATTGTGTCGATCATGGTTTTCCTAAATATTTTCCTACGTGATTATTGTCAATCTGGGACAAGATACTCCTTATGCCTATGTCTAGGTCAAAAGAAATTTAGAATCCATGAAGTTGAGGCTTCCACAATCCCATGAAATTCTACTTAACTTTTCTGATCCCTTGGTATAATTGTTGATTTTCATAGAAATATGTCTATCCTCTCGAAATTCTATGGTTAATCCTTCATTTTCATCCAATGGTTAAAAATCATAGTTTCACAAATATGTTAACTTTCTATATGGACAAAATTGGAGTAAATGAAGATCGAAGATTAATTAACAACATCGGCCATGAAAAGCTCAAGAAAATGATTAACGGAAAAACATTACGGTAAAACAACGATAAATCAACTACTCCCTACATCACAGGGGCACGAAGAAAAGCTTAACAACTCATTATGGAGAAAATCATAGTGAAAAACAACACATCAAATTCTATTGTAAGAAACATAATGATTAAAAACTAACAAGAATTTTTTTTCCCAGTAAAGTCAATAACTTTTCCTCTTATACAAAATCTCTCACAACTCACAAATTAAAGAAAAATGCTTCCTTGAAGGTTTCAACGCAAGGAGGAAACAATCTCTCAAGAGATCTCTCAAATCCTCTCCCAAATTGTCTTCTTTAAGCCTCCAAGCCTTTTTTGATGTAGAACTCCTTAGAAGCCATAAGATTTGATTTTACCACATGAACAACAGTATGGCCATCAAATTTACTTCCTAATGTTTTCCCGGTCATCGGCATGGTCATGCCCGTTTTCGGCGTGATCACGCTCATTTCTGGTGTGGTCACGCCATTCTTCTGCTAGGCTGGCATGATCATGCTCGATTGTGGCATGGTAAATCCACTCTACTGCAACTTATAGTGTGGCCACACCATTTTCGAGAGTGGTCATGCTAGCCTAGTTCGATCAATGGTGTGGTCATGTCGCTGCAAGGCACTTCCTTGCTGGATTTTCTCACTCCATCTCGTTCGTATTCAATTCCAGCATCTTGCACAACAAAAACAGAATACATTTCTCAAGTGTAAATCTGTGTTAAATAAATGAAATTAAGATGTAAAATGAAGAGAAAATAGTTAGTAAAATGACGTAAAGTTGACACATGTTAATACACCCAAACTTTCCATATTACTTTCCGTCAAGTAATCACATAGCTCAATTTGAATTTTTAATAGAATTAGTACTCCTGCAGAGTTTCTAACCTTTCAAACTGTTTTACCAAGTATGAATAAAAAGTATGAAATGCTATTTATAATTGATTATCCTTAATGATCAAGGATTTGTCCTTTCGTTAATTCTCATATTTCTTTACTTAAGATAACCCCCACAAATCCTTTAAGTAGTGTCATTTAGAATTTCTTTCTTGAATCTCAAATATCTCTAGTATAATTGTAGTAGATTCTAACCAACTTATAGCTTGCTTAATTCTGATCCTTTAGAATAACTAATAACGTGGTTGTAATGAAGAAATCAAGGCTCAATTCACCACTTAAGTCTCGCTATCCCCCTCTTTTTATATCATTGTATTTACTTGCATTTTTTTTTTGAGCATTTTTGTTGTGCCTACCTCAAGCTTCTCCTCGGAGATTTTCACTTTTTTTGCTTTCTATTATATCTTCCTTTTCTTTTTTCTTTCTCTTAAGAATTACTATATCTGGTGGACAACTTTTTATTTTCTAGATTTTCTTTTAAATGTGAAGACGGGTTAAGTTTCTTAGGCAACAAAGCTGAACACTTGATTTTTTGATGTTCCTCCTCTATGTTATCCTTTAGTTAAGGTTTAAGATCAAGTTAAGGTAATAAAGATATATTTAGTTGGTTACTTAATATCTAAATTTTCCTTTTTAAATGATTTATGAGTTTCTCCTAAGTGAAGTCTAAAGTTGTTAAGTTCTAGCATCTCGTCTTTACTATCTAAAGTTAACCTTTTTCTAAACAACATTAATTTACTTCTACTGGACTTTGATAAACAGTTTAAATAAGTTAAAAACTTCTAGCGGGAATTACAAAATGAAGTAGAAATCTTTTGTTGAGCTTTGTAAACTACTTAATAGGTTTATAATTAGGTAAAGCATTATCTTCCCCAAACTTGCTTGTTTCAAAACATAATTGCAAAAATAAAGATACAAAGCATGTAAATGCAAGAAAAGGTAAAGGCAGGCTATATCACAGGAATCTCATAAATTATACAACTTAGAAAAAAAGCTTAGCATATACAAATATTGCTGAAGGTAGCAAAACAAAGCAGTGAAACAATATAAATCTCAATATAAATCAAATAGAATCAACTGGTACATGTTGCTCCCGAGGCACACAAAAGGGACAACAACACACTTACATAAACTAGCACTTAATACTACAGCTAAACAATAATGTAGTAGGACATTCAGGGAGACTAGCTTTACAAGGCCAACGTGGACAACAACACATACATATGGGATACGAAACTCGACAATTGAAAGGTCGGCCATGCCACTTCCCTAATCTCTTAGACTTTAAGCACGCAACATTACCAGAGCCAAATGATTGTTTTCACTCTCCTTCTGTTCCCCTCCTTTAGAGTGCAAGGGAATTTTGATGTGGAATGCGATCTGATATCTACCACGTGAACTCTTACAAACTCCTTTCTTTGCATCCAGCGTTGTATGTTGGGAGGGCTTTTTTATGATGCCTTGGATGGCCCAGACGACCTCGTCCGTAGTGCATCCAAGGATTTTATAAGCTTATCATTGATTGATTGTCAGTACTAAGGGTGATGAACTAATTGAGCCAAAATTTTATATCTATAGACTTGCCCGTTTTTGGCTTGGAAACTACTGATCGTTCCTTTCTTGATCACTTCAGTGAGGTTGGTGGTGGATTTATGACCCAAGGCTAGCCATATTCACAGATCTTTCCTATTCATTAATGCTGACTGATGACTTTTGCGCTTTGTGGACATGCCTCATGAATCAGAAGTATTCTTTTTTACTTTTGAGCAAGCAAAACTCCTGATATCGATAAGATTCAAGGTGTAAGTGAGTGAGAATGTTATGAGGATTTTGGATTAAGAAAGGTAGACTTGATAAAATGTAAACTTAATCATAGATCGGGGTAAAAATCAATGGATTAACCAAGAAAAGAGGTGTTGGCGCTCCTTCAAAGGATATTTGAATGGGATTAAAAAATTTGGAGAGAATCTGAAGAAAAAAATGGAGAAAGTGCAAAATGCTTGCCACACCCTAAAGCTTCTACCCCCGATCTTCTTAATGGGAGTTGGTCCAACAAAAGGAGCTTGCTTTTCAGGGATTTAAGAGCTTAGGGAGGAGAATAAGTTGTGCACATGTGAAGAGGCGAATGAAAATGCTGAAGAAAAGGAGGTTTCTACATTAAAAGCATGGCGGCGTAGTCAAACTAGGGTGTGATCTGATCACACCACTCCAATTTGTGATTTACCTGAAATAATCGAGATGTTGCACGGTCATGCCACTAGTAGGCAGGTGTCGGCCGTTTTTTTTTTATCTTTTATTTAATTTAACTTTATAACTTCAAATAACTTTATGATTTGAAAAAGGTAATAATTTTGTGATTTNATCGGTAACAGTTTCACAGAAATAAAAAAGTGTCAATGTTTCAAAATGAGATTCAAGAGTGTTGCAGAAAAACTAACATACCCATTTTCTCTTGTTTCCCAGTTGTCAGTTTTGTACGTTAAATATTGGTAAATCTCATTCATTTGGTTTCTCCTTGGGACAAAATTGGAATAGTGGCAGACAGAAACATTCTCTATCATATATAATTTGTTGATCCATGCAGGAGTGAAAGTGATCCATATTCCTTGCACATAAACAACTCCTTGGTTGATTCCATGCAAATTTGCATAATATTCTTTTACCACGGGAACCACCACGGCGACAGTATTGTAGCACAACACTTACCATCTTTGCCGCACTATCGTTTCTTCAATATCCGTCATGGGATTATTCAATTTGTGATTCACGAATCCTCGTTGTTTAATCAATCTTTTCTTCGTCAGCAACTTATTGAAGATTCGCCGCGCTTCTGCACTAATAAACCTTCACTGATTTAAAGCTCACATTCTGGGATTATCATGGGAACTGGACGCCATAGGAATGAAATTGGTAGAGTTTCACTTCATTTTTGGAGGGAAAATGTGAACTAGAAATTGAATTTTTGAGTTTAAAAAGAGAATTCCCGCCCAAAAACAGCCATTTGAACCCACATAACTATCAATTCGCCAGTCCCACCATCGGCGGGG
>JXCR01131578.1:84173-118493 GCA_002079205.1 Phalaenopsis hybrid cultivar
CCATCGGCGGGGTCGATGGCGCCATCGGCGAGCCTATGTATTAATTTTGTCTGGACTCTCAAGAGAAACCCGTCGTCAGCGGCGTCACTCAAGGAAAAATTTGCATAGTTTTGCTCTAGTCTGAATGCGTTCCAATTTTTCTTTATGAATCCAATTTTTAAATGTTTCAAAGGGTAAATAAGAGTAGTAGAGCTTAATACTACCACAAACTAATGATAATTTCAAATAAAAACTACTATATCGACGGTAAAAATAAAGATAAACATGGGTTGCCTCCCATAAAGTGCTTGGTTTAACGTCGTCAGCCCGACCTATTTAAGTGTCATTCAGGTTGGCTGATCATTAAAACCTCTTTAAAATTTGGTCTTTTACCCTCATAATATGGTTTTAATCTGTGTCCATTTACTTTAAATCTTTTCGTTTTCTGATCTTCAATTTCAATAGCTCTGTAAGTATAAACTTGAGTCACAGTAAATGACCCTAACCAATGAGACTTCAATTTCCTAGATTTCAACATTCCGTAAGTATAAATATAAAGGGTCCCTATCTTCTGATCTTCAATTTCAATAGCTCCGTAAGTATAAACTTGAGTCACAGTAAAGGGTCCCAAGAGACTTCAATTTCCAAGAAATAACTTCAGCCTATTGTTGTAAAGCAAAACTTCTTGTCCTTGTTCAAAGTTCTTTTGGTTTATCTTCCGATCATGCCATAACTTTAATTTTTCCATATAAATCCTGTTGTTATCATAAGACTCATTTCTTAATTCTTCCAATTCATTTAATTGTAACAATCTCTTCTCATCAGCATAAATATGCTTTATGCTTCAATACTACTGGTAAGTGAGAAGTCTTTCCAAAAATCAGTCTGTAAGGAGTCATTCCGATTAGAGTTTTATAAGCGGTCCTGTAACCCCATAATGCAATATCCAATCTAGTGGACCAATTTATTCTACTAGGGTTTACAATGTTTTCAAGTATTTGTTTAATTTCTCTATTAGAAACTTCAGTTAACCCACTAGTTTGAGGATGATAGGCAGTAGAGATTCTATGAATAATATTAAATTTTTCTACCAATCTCTGAATGGATGATAGGAAGTAGAGATTCTATGAATAATATTAAATTTTTCTGCCAATCTCTGAATGTAATGATAGGCAGTAGAGATTTGAGAGGGTGATAGAAAGTAGAGATTCTATGAATAATATTAAACTTTTCTGCCAATCTCTGAATGTATTTATTCCTAAAATTAGTAGAAATTCTATGAATAATATTAAATTTTTCTACCAATCTCTGAATATATTTATTCCTAAAATGGGATCCTCTCGTCAGTGATAATCATTGCATTCCGTATCTAGTGAAAATATTTTTCATTAAAAACCTTGAAACACTTTTAGTGTCACAACGAGGTAAAGCTTGTTCTTCAATCCACTTAGAAACGTAGTCCACTGCAATTAATATATATAAGTTCCCAATTGAAGGAATAAATGGTCCCATAAAATATAACCCCAAACGTTAAAGATCTCAACTTCTAACATGAAATTCAAAGGCATTTCATTTCTTCTAGATATATTGCCTACTCGTTTACATCGATCACAAGTTTTTATGTATCTATAAACATCTCTAAAGATGGTAGGCCAGAATCATGACATTTCTAAATGATTAGCTCAATTTCTTCATAAGGTACACATTTCCTCATAATAAGATCCTTACAATGTTTATATAAATAAGGCTCATCCCAAAAATATGCTTTTATATCATGAGTAAATTTCCTTTGTTGTTGCAGTGTCAGGATAGGTGGCAGAATATCACTCACAATAATAAACTTCCTTTGTTGGTGCAATGTCAGCATAGGTGTCAAAATATCACTTACAATATAGTTAACAATATCAGCATACCATGGTATTTTCCACTCATTAATATTATAAAGTTGTTCATCAGAGAAACTGTCTGTAATTTCATTGTCAGTGTCAGATAATTCTTGATTTTCTAGTTTTGAAAAATTATCAGCAATTTAATTATCAGTTCCCTTTCTGTCAATAACCACAAGATCAAATTCTCGCATCAAAAGCATCCATCTAATCAACTTTGGTTTAGCATCCTTCTTTTGCAACGGATATTTAATGGCAGAGTGATCAGTATGGACAACAAATTTAGCTCCAATTAAATAAGATTTGAATTTATCTAAAGCGTACACAATTGCAAGTAACTCTTTTTCAGTAACAGTATAGTTAATTTTTGCATCATTAAGAGTTTTACTACCGTAGTATATAACTTTAAAAATCTTTTCATAACTTTTCCAAGAACAACTCCAATAGTGTAATCATTAGCATCACACATTAGTTCAAATGGTTTCTCCTAGTTTGGTGAAACTATAATAGGGGTTGTGATTAATTTTTCTTTTAATAACTCAAAGACATTTAAACAGCTTTCAGTAAATTCAAATTTCTTATCATTTTCTAAAATTTGCATAGATGTTTAGTAATTTTTCAAAAATCTTTAATAAAACGCCTGTAAAATCAAGCATGTCCAAGAAAACTCCTAACCTCTCTTACATTAGAAGGAGGTGTTAGTTTAGATATAACTTGAATTTTTGTAGGGTTTTCTTCCATACCATCTTCCGAAATTTTATGCCCTAACACAATTCCTCCTGCAACCATAAATTGGCATTTCTCCCCAATTCAAAACCAAATTAGTTCTTTCGCATAACTCCAAAACTTTTTCAAGGTAATATAAGCATGTGTCAAATGATGTTCCAAATATAGAGAAATTGTCCATAAAGACTTCCAATCCATCATCAATTAACGTACTAATTATAGACATCATACATCTCTGGAATTTTGCAGGTGCATTACATAATCTGAAAGGCATTCTTTGAAAAGCAAAAGTTCCAAAAGGACTAAAAAATGTTGTCTTTTCTTGATCCTCAGGAGCAATAGCAATTTGATGGTAACTAGTATATCCATCTAAAAAACAAAAATATTTGTGCTCAGAAAGTCTATCCACTATTTGATCTAAAAAGGGTAAAGGGAAGTGATCTTTCCTGGTGGCAGTGCTTAATTTTTTATAATTAATGCAAATATGCCACCTAGTAACTTGTCTGATATGTATTAATTCATTATTTTCTTTTGTTTCAACAGCCACTCCTCCGTTCTTAGGAACACAATGAATTGGACTTACCCACGCACTATCTGAAATAAGATATATAATTCTCAGTTTTTACGAACACAATGAATTGGACTTACCCATGCACTATCTGAAATATGATATATAATTCCAGTGTCTAAGCACAATGAATTGGACTTACCCACGCACTATCTGAAATAGGATATATAATTCCAGTGTCTAACCCACAATGAATAGGACTTACCCACGCACTATCTGAAATAAGATATATAATTCCAGTGTCTAACCATTTCAAAATTATTTTTTTACTACTTCTTTCATTATAGGGTTTAACCTCCTTTGTGGATCAAATCTTGGTTTAGATCAAGCACTGTCTGAAATAGGATATATAATTCCAGTGTCCAACCATTTCAAAATTTCCTTCTTGGACTTACCTACGCACTATCTGAAATAGGATATATAATTCTAGTGTCTAACCATTTCAAAATTTCCTTCTTACCATGCACTGTCTGAAATAGGATATATAATTCTAGTGTCTAACCATTTCAAAATTTCCTTCTTAACACCTCTTTCATCATCGGATTTAATCTCCTTTTTGGATCAACTCTTGGTTTATTTTGTTCATCTAATATAATTTTGTGCATACAGATTAAAGGATTGATTCCCTTAATATCAGCTAAGGTCCAATCAAAAGCTTTATTATATCTTTTTAATGTATCCAACAGTCTTTTCTCTTGCATATCATTTAATTTTGAAGATTTAATAACAGGTAATGTAGACGAGTCTCCTAAAAATACGTATTTGAAGTGGCTAGGAAATAGTTTCATCTCAAGTTCAGGTGGTTTTATAATCGATGGAAATAGATTTTTATCGGCATTTTCCGTAATATCCAACATATTATATCTTTCCTGAACATAATCTTATTCTTCATTTTCTAATTTGTCCAAAATCACTTCGTCATTCTGTTCAAATTGTTTATTTCCTACAAAATGTTCTTCTTCTTCTTTAAAATGCTTTCTATCTTTAAAATGTTCTTTAAAATGTTCGTTCAGTAGATGTTCAATAATTTTCATGCGAAAACATTCATTATNGCTGTAGAGTTACAGAAGTAGGTGAGACTTCTTTTAATCCTAATCTTTTGAAAATTGATAGAGGCATAAGATTAATGCTGTCTCCCAAATCACATAAAGCTCTTCCATAAAATTTTTCACCGATAGCACATGGTATAGTGAAACTGCCAGGATCTTTTAATTTTTTAGGAAGCTTTTTCTGAATAATTGCACTACACTCTTCACTAAGTGCAACAGTTTCATTATCTGTGAACTTGCTTTTCTTGTTCAGAATATCTTTCCTAAATTTCACATAATTGGGCATTTGCTCTAAAGCTTCTACAAAGGGAATGTTTATTGTTAACTTCTTAAGAATTTCTAAAAATTTGGAAAATTATTTATTCTATTTGTGTTGCTTCAATATTTGAAGAAACGGTGGTGGAGGTTTCTCAACAGTAATTTTCATTGGTTTAAGTGGATATTCTAAATCTGGGTATTCATGATCCTTTTCTTTCTTTAAGGAAATGGTGATGGAGGTTTCTCCACAGTAATTTTCATTGGTGTAAATGGATACTCCAAATCTGGGTATTCATGATCCGTCTCTTTTTCGGTATCCACTTTCTCTTTTTCAGTTTCTATTTCTTTTTGCACCGTTGTTTGCAATTCTTTTCCACTTCTTACTTTGATTTGTTCTTTTCCTTAGTCCGTAGGATTTGGTTCCACAGTACTAGGAAAAGTTCCTAATGTTCAGTTACTAAGTGCAGTAGCAATATGCCCTAATTGGTTTTCAATATTCTTAATAGCAGTTCCTTGATTTTGTAACTAAGTAAAGTAGCAATATGCCCTAATTGGTTCTCAATATTCTTAATAGCAGTTCCTTGATTTTGTAATTTCATGAATTTGTAATTGATTTCCTTGATTCTGTAATTGTTGACCCATGTTTAATATCAGCTCTATAATTTGTAATTGATTTCCTTGATTCTGCAATTGTTGACCCATGTTTAATATCAGCTCTTCCCCTTAATTGGTTCTCAATATTCTTAATAGCAGTTCCTTGATGTTGTAATTGATTTCCTTGAATCTATAATTGATTTCCTTGATTCTATAATTGTTGACCCATGTTTAATATCAGCTCTTCCATAGATACCATTTCCTTGATTCTGCAATTGTTGACCCATGTTTAATATCAGCTCCTCCATAGACAACTTCTTCTCCTTAATTTGAGTATTACTGTTAAATCCTGGAGGATAGGAAGTTCTATAGTTAACATTTCTCGGGTTGGATGAATTTCCTAATGGTTCACTGGGTTGTTTGCCCATTGTTGATTTGTAGAAGAATTGTTATTCTAATTAAAATTTGGATGATTCTTCCATCATGGGTTACAATAGTTTGAATAAGGGTTGTTGGGTCTATTAATAACAATTTAGGACTCATATGAAGGTTGAACATCCACCGATTGCCCAGATAAATTCTCTTCCATCATAGGAGGTGTTGGAGAATAATTCATCCCATAACGATCTAATTTCTTTGATATTATTGCCATCTATGAAGCTAACATAAATGTTGCATCTGAATCATGGAAACTAGCTACTCTTTTAGGATTTACCAGCTCGGAGGGCCATCGAAAATTATTGGTAGCCATCTCTTTTATTAATGAATAAGCCTCATCAAAAGATTTTAACATTAAAGTACCACTAGCCGTAGCATCTATAGTTGATCTAAGAGATCCTACTAATCCATTATAAAAAGTTTGAATTATTAACCAATCTGGTAACGAATGATGAGGACAGTTCCTAAGAAGATCTTTAAATCTCTCTCAAGCTTCATATATTGACTCTCCATCAATCTGACAGAACGATGTTATGTCATTTCTAAGTTTAACATTTTTGTATGGAGGGAAATATTTGGATGGAAATTTCTATGAAAGTTCTCCCCAAGTTTTGATAGATCCTGGTGCTAACAAATTTAACCACATCTTAACCTTATCCCTCAGTGAAAAAGGAAAACGTCTAAGTTTAACAACATTTTTGAGCCTCTGTAATATTTAAAATTAGTACACAATTCTAAAAAACTAGCGAGGTGTAAGTTCGGATCTTCATTAGGTGTACCTCCAAATTTATTATTTTGTACCATTTGGATAATAGGAGGTTTAAGCTCAATTGAATTAGCAGCTACATCAGGATTTTGGATAGATAAGTGAATTTCATCTGTTGTAGGATTTGTAGGTTTAAGCTCAAATGAATTAGTAGCTACATCAGGATTTTGGATAGATAAGTGAATCTCATCTGCTGTAGGATTTGCATAATCTCGGTCTAGGTTGGTGTTCATTATCTATTCCTTCATTGTTCAGGTTATTTTTAATTGTATCAGAATTTCTAGGTTCTCTTCTTAATTTCTAATCCTTCTAAAAGTGTGTTCTAATTCTGAATCGTAGGGTATAAGATTTTCAGGTCCAAATTTACGCATACAATTTGAAATCAGTGCTCAGTAATATAATTAACTAAATATAAAAATAAGTTGTAATTCAAGTAAAAATTTTCTAATAATTCTAATTTGTCCGTTACTCTGATCGTGATTTGACTCACTCACTCAATCACTCAATCAGTCCCTGACAACGGCACCAAATACTTGACTGGCGACTTTATATATGCTTAAAATACACGATAAATATGGACATAATAAATATTCAATAATTGTAAAGTCACACTTATCAACGCAAATATATTTATCGCTCAAGTAATATAGGGCTCTAATGGAGTCCTAGATATCGATCCCATAGGGAGTGGTTAGAATTGCAGACTAAGATTTTAGAAAAGCAATACTTTAATCACAACAACAAAGAAGTTTAGAACTACGAACTAAGATTTTAGAAAAAGCAATACTTTAATCACAACAACGAAGTTCATTGCTTATCTGTCACTAATAGACAATTGAAATAAATAGATACTTTTAATAACTAATAAATAACTAATGATACTATAGAGGGTTTAATTGTGATATTCAATATATAAGAAAACATCCTTCTCCTTGTCAAGAAATTATAGTGAAATGATTAAAGTGAATTAGTTCAATTTAGATTGTGCCAAATAAGAGCATACCTATTCCTTACCATTTGGTCCAGGCATAAAGAACATTGACTAATCCTATGCTTGTTTACTTAATCTGCGGCTAGGCTGGGAGGATACCGGCTCTCACTTCGGAGCTCCCACGTTCCCCTCACCTGAGGGCTAACATCTACTCTTCAGCACCCAAACGATAGGACCGAATTGATGATTTTAGTCTGTCACTCTAAAATCTCCAATTATACGCCTGATAATATTATTTCCCTATTTATTTGCACCCAGCTTCCAAGGGCTTTGACCTCCCTGAATCTTGGAGTAATCTTCACCTTAGTTGTAAAACTCAACATATTTTAACAAATCAATTGGCAAGATTGAAAGTAAATTAAGATAAAGTGAAAAGATCATCACATTTTCTTAAACATTTTCATGGCTTTACCAATTCAAATTGCCATTTCACAAATCTTGAGACAACGAGAAAGACAAAGAAAACTACTCAGAACTCATGGGGAAAACATAACAAAACTCAGAATTCATATATAAAATCATAGTCATACAAACTACAATAAGTAAATAACTTATCTCTAATTTCTCCCCAAGAACACTCCTCAAAATTCCTCTGAATCTCTTCCTTTCTTTACAGCAACGAAATTCCTCTTTGAAGTAGCAAGGAGGAAGAAATCTCTCACTTTCCCTCCACTCTTACAATTTGTCGAANTTTGATATGTTGCATCTTTATTGAAGCAGATTAATGGAAATTTCTCTCAAATTGTGCCTTCTTGTCAATTGCCTTTTGTAAGATGGATGAAAGCCGCGAACCATGCAATGGTTCAGAGATCAAATGAACAAAGAACGAAACAACAAATCTTCAACAATAAACGAAACACAAATAAAAGATAATCATAAATGAATAAATAACAAAACAAATTTCTTTTTGAAATCAACCCATTAAAATTAAAATTTTAAAAACGCTTTTTTTAAAAAAAAAAATCAATTGTGATGAAAACGACAAGAAAATAAAACAAACCTGTTTAAGCGGATACTTCCGTTTTCAGAATTTCCTACTCCTTGTGCGCGCAGCACAACCATCGTTATCTACACTAACTCCCTGCACATCCTCACAGAATTTCACATCCTGCACATAACTCCACAAAGCTCTACAAATCTTCTTCAAAATCAATCTTCTCATATGACACACTACTGCAAATTCAACACCACAAGCTCTTTGTAAGTTCCAAATCACATCTTCAAATCAGTACCTAAATCCTGATTCTCACATTTCGAGGTTGATACCTAAATTTTGACTCTCTCCCAAAATTGATACTTACATTTCAATTCTCATATCTTCAAATTGATACTTACATTTCAATTCTCATATCTTCGAATNTTACACATAATACATATAAAATTTACTGAGAAAGCTAGTCACAAAACAGAACAAAGTGTTGAAAATAACAACAGAACTAAACTAAATTCTAAAAATGAAAATAATTTTTCACATTACAGTTTCATATAACATAACAACAAAGTCTAAACAACATCACAACACAAACAATACAACCACACAATAGAAACACAAACAAACAAACAAAATAGATCACCAGTCATTATCTTTCTCATCATCGACTTCTAACTTCTGCTGCTGGTATGGAGTATAAGTAGGGTGAATACAGAGCTGAATTGTATGGTCACTCCTCAAGTATCTCACTAAAGTGTCATCATAAGCAGCTTCATACTCAAATTTCTGGTGAATCAGATCATCAGTGTGAGCATTTCTGGCCTCTATAGTTTGCATCCTACGATTCATCCTCAAAATATCTCTCTGTTGTATCATCATCTGATCCAACAACTCCCTGTTGTTGGGGTCACCTGAAGTAGACTCACTAGGGGTTCTAGAAGTAGAAGGAATATCCCTGGCCTGTCTTCCAGATCTCCAATCAACATGGGACTCATAAGTCTTGATGTTGGCAGACCCAATGGGTCTCTGATGCTCAATCCTCTCCTCATTAGGTCTGAAATCAACTCATGCCTGCTCATAAAGTGTGTAAATTAGAACAGGGTGTGCCAATCCACCAGTGGTCTCTCCTAGAGCAATAGATCGAATGTTCATATAAATGATAGAGCCTACATTTATAACCATCACTTGTTGAATACAGTAGTTCAGGATGACTCTATCCTTGGTCACTTCACTATGATGATTCGTTGGAATCATCCTCCCAAAAATAAAATAGCATCAGGCTTAAGATACTACATTTAACATAGAAAGGGGAAAGTTAACTTTAACTCCATTTTTTATTTTCCAAGCCCCTTTCTCACTAGTCAGAAAAGAAATAACTATCTAAAGCCTGATCTGTAACAGAAAAAGAATGATACTGCATATATACACATCTTCTACAGAATAAAACTCATTTATTTTCTTTGGAGTAAATTCTACCTTTTTTTCACGAACAAATACATAATCATCAGAAGCTTCAGGAAGGTTGGCATAAAATTCCATTACAATCTCTGTTATCGCATCGGCAGTAAAATAACAAAAATTTTCCCTCTGTCGAGCAAAAATCAAACGTTCAACTTCTCCTCTTGGATTTTTAAAACATTGGTCCTGAATTACTTTCTTATTTTCACAAATGCTATGAAATCGAGCACTGGCTCTAAAGCTAACAAATCTCTGTTCGTCATATTCTACTTTCCTTTTGCTCGATCTAAGTGCCATAGGAAATCTAAAATTTTTTGAAAAGTCCGAATAAATTCTAAAATTTGAAAAATCAAAATGTAAAACATTTTAAACTTCAAATCACTAAATAAGAGTTCATCACCAAATGATTTTCTCAAAAATTTCTCAAAAAATTTCCATATTTTCGGATCCACGCAATGTGAGATTAATCTTTGGTGAAAATAAAAAATTTTTGGTTTAAAGTGTAGCTCTTACCTAGAGAAGATGAAATCCGAAGACTTTTAGCCTCCAAATCGCCTCAAATCCGACCACAATCAAGCCATAGCCACCCAAACCGAAGGTTGAAGATGACTTAAGCGTAAAAATGACAGCCACAGTAAAAATTGCTAATTTTTAGGGGTTAAAATCTGCTGTCCGGTTGAGGGCGTCGTCGGCGCCTATTCCAGCGCCGACCCGAAAATTTCATATTTTGATTTTTTTTTAATTTTCAATTTCCTATCGGCTTCAAAATTTTTAGTATTTTAAACACAAATTTTTATCTAACAATAATTCACAAAATAAAACATTTCGCCAACACAAATTTTCACAAACAACAACAAGCCAACTTTTATATATGAAAGTACATTTTTTACAAATCCAATTTTTAATTACACAATCACACATATTAAACAAATTAATTATAAATCAGCGTCTAAATCAAGTCATAATATTAAACGCTGTCACAAAACTATACAAATAATTAAAGTTTATAATTTTAAAGCAAAAAGCAAACCAACCAAATTAAATCCACACAATTACTCTAAATATATATAATGTTCTAAAATAGATAGAGAATTTAAAGTCTTCAATTATTACGCCTCTTCTTCAGTGTTTTCTCCTCATCTGATATCTCCCATAGATTGATAATTAACATATAAGTTGTAGAAAGATTGGTACGGGAATTGATCTGTCGAATTTTCTTCGATCCACCCTTTTTCTTTAAACATCTGAACTAATCATGCTTCAAAAGTTCCAGTGCGATCAAAATTTTCTCTTATTCTCGAATCTAGGTGATCAAAAAAGGTATTTAACATCTTCTATTGCATTCATAAATCTCTGAAGTTCCCTTTCAATTTTCTTCAATTTCTTTTCCAAAGCAAGCGAACTTCCAACTGTTTGTGGTATTAATGGAGTTGAAGCATGTGAAGATTGATCTATGATGGCTTCTAATACTTTATTTCCATTTCCGCAATAACTCTCTTCTATATGATTCATGGGCTCCCAAGGTAATAAAGTCATTTCCCAACTTTCATATGGAACTTGGGCTTGACTGTAAATCAAAAGATGGTAGGTGGATGCCCAAATCCATAAATTGGTCCATTAGTGAGGATACCCATAATAGATTTAAATATAATAGACCCTATATCAATGGGCTTTTCCATTTCAATGCAGTAATTTAAAATAGCACATTCTTTGGTAACTCTACTGATTATCATAGTAGGGAGTAATTTTGCAGTAATAAAGAAATGTCATTGCTTCAAAATTGGAATAAGTAATGAAGTGGAGAAACTAACATATCATTCATCTCGTATCTCCCACATATCTCTTTCATCCGTCAGAAGATTATACACGTCTTGCATCAAATCTCGTGTAAGAATGAAATTTGTATAATGACATATTGAAATGTTGTCTATCATAACAATTCATTAATCCTTGCAGGAGTAAATGGTATAGCCTTACCTTGTACGAAGACAACACCTTGAGTAATTTCATGTAAGTTTGCATAAAACTCTTTCACCACAGGTATGACAATCGCAGACGTAGTGTAACACAAAACTTCCCAACGCGTTTGCATAATGATTTTATCACTCGAACCAATAGGATTGATCACTCCATGATTAACAAATCCTCTTTCCTTGATTAATCTCCTCTTCGTAATAACTTTATCGTATAATTGATGCACGTTGAAACTAATAAACTTTTTTTTTTGTTGAAAACTTCATACCTCAAAGTATTTCTGGAATTGGAAACCATGGAATCTGAAAATAGGAAGTTACTAGGCGTCCAAGGATGTTTCTAGGCCTTTTTAAACTCGTCCCGGCTATTATTATGAAGTGAAATCATGCCAAAACCTACCAAAAGTCATCAAAAACTATCCAACCATACTCGGCACCGTCGGCACTCCTAATTGGCGTTGTCGGCGCTGATGTTCGTTATCTAGGGCGCCGTTAGAGCTAGTGGCCAAAATTGCGATTTTTTTTTATTTTTATTCAATTCGATTCCAAATTTTCCTTCAATACTAATATTTGACTTAATTTATAATAAATGTAATTGTGTAGAATTATTATCTACTAATTATAAGACACTTAACAAACTAAATAGTAATACATAGCAATATAAGCATGGGTTGTCTCCCACAAAGCACTTGGTTTAACGTCGTCAGCCCCACATACCATTTGCTTAGTTGGGTTGACTTAATATTAAAACTTCTTTAAATTGAGGTATGCCCTTCATAATAATATTTCAAACGATGTCCATTAACTTTAAATATCTTTCCAATTTTAGGATCTTTAATAATAACAGTTCCATAATGATAGACTTTAATCACTTAAATGGTCCTAACTATCTGGATTTTAGTTTTCCTGGAAACAATCTCAATCTTGTATTATATAATAGAACTTCTTTATCTAGGTTCAAATTTCTTCTAAACAATCTTCCAATCATGCCATATTTTCATTTTTTCTTTGTAGATTTTCGTATTATCATATGTTTCATTTCTAATCTCCTCAAGCTCATTGAGTTGCAAAAACCTTTTCTCACCTGTATCCTTTAAATTAAAATTAAATTCTTTAATAGCCTAAAATGCTTTATGTTCCAATTATACTGGTAAATGACATGTTTTTTTTTTTCGAAAATCAATCTATATGGGGACATTTCTATAGGAGTCTTATAAGCAGTTATGTATGCCCATAATGCAGTATCTAGTCTAGCATACCAATCCAATTTATAAGGATTTACAGCTTTTTCTAAAATGCGTTTAATTTCACGATTCGATATTTCTGCTAGACCACTAGTTTGAGGATGATAAGTAGCATAGAATTTATGCATTATATCATATTTCTTGATTAATTTTTTGATTCTTTTATTCCTGAAATAAGATCCTCCATCAGTAATGATTACTCTCGGCATTCCATATCTTGTAAAAATATTTTTAATTAAAAATTTAGAAACACTCCGAGTGTCACATCTAGGTATAATAATAGCTTTAATTTCACGATTCGATATTTCTGTTTTTTTCTAAAATGCATTTAATTTCACGATTCGATATTTCTGCTAGACCACTAGTTTGAGGATGATAGGCAGTAGAGAATCCATGCATTATATCATATTTCTTGATTAATTTTTTGATTCTATTATTCCTGAAATGAGATCCTTCATCAGTAATGATTACTCTCGACATTCCATATCTTGTAAAAATATTTTTAATTAAATATTTAGAAACACTCCGAGTGTCACATCTAGGTACAACAATAGCTTCAATCTACTTAGACATATAATCAACAGTAAGTAATATATATAAATTTTCAAATGAAGGTATAAATGGTCCCATAAAGTCTAATCCCCACACATAAAAAATTTCAACTTCTAATGTATAATTTAGAGGCATTTCATCTCTTCTGGAAATATTTCCTATTCGTTGACATCTATCGCATGTTTTAATATATTCATTAACATCTCTAAAAATAGTAGGCCAATAAAATCCAACTTGCAAAATTTTATATGTATTTCTATTTATTCCAAAATGTCCTCCAAATTCAGAATCATGACATCTTTAAATTATCCGTTGAGTTTCTTTATAAGGCACACATCTTCTAATAATTAAATATTTACATTTTAAATATAAATATAGGTCATCCCAAAAATAGTTTTTCGAATCATAGATAAATTTCTTTAATTTTGGATTCTTGATATCAGGTGGTAGAATGTCACTTACAATATAGTTTACTATATCAACATACAACGGGACATCCATTTTATCAATACTATATAAATGTTCATAAGAGAAATTTTCTAAAATTTCATTTACAAAATTAGTTAATATTTCTATTTCTATTCTAGACAAATGTTCAGCTATTTGATTATCATTTTTCTTTTTATCTACCACGGTAAAATCAAACTCTTGCAATAGAAGTATCCATCTAATTAATCTTGCTATCAACTACGATAAAATCAAACTCTTGCTATTTGATTATCATTTCTCTTTCTATCAACTACGATAAAATCAAACTCTTGCAAAAGAAGTATCCATCTAATTAATCTTGGTTTAACATCCTTCTTTACATCAAGTATTTAATGATCTGTATGCACTATACATTTAGTTTCAATTAAATAAGATCTAAATTTATAACAGGTATAAACAATAGCTAATAACTCTCTTTCAGTAGTAGTATAATTAATTTTAGTGTTATTTAGAGTTTTACTAGCATAATATATGACTTTAAAAACTTTGTCATCTCTTTGTCCTAATACAACCCTAATAGCATAATCACTAGCATCACACATTATTTCAAATGGTTTCTCCCAGTTAGGTGGTATTATTATAGGTGCAGTGATTAATTTTTTCTTTAATAATTCAAATATTGTTATGCATTCCTCATTGAAATCAAATTTCGTATCTTTTTCTAAAAGTTGGCATAGGGGTTTAGTTATTTTTGAAAGTTTTTTTATGTAGCACCTGTAAAAACCAGCATGTCCTAGAAAACTTCACACCCCTTTAACATTATTAGGAGATGGTAATTTGTCTATAACTTGGATTTTTGCAGGATCTACTTCCATGTCTTTTTCATATATTTTATGCGGAAGAACAATACCTCCTGCAACCATAAATTGACATTTTTTCTAATAAGGCTAGGTTGACTTTTTCACATATCTCTATAATATTTTCTAAATTATTAAGACATGACTTAAACAAAGTTTCAAATATAGAAAATCATCCATAAATACTTTCATTCCATGCTCTATAAAATTGCTAAAAATTGACATCATATATCTTTGAAATGTTGCAGGTGCATTGCATAGTCCAAAAGACATTTTACGAAAAGCAAATTTTCCATATGGGCTTGTAAACATTATTTTCTCTTGATCCTCTAGAGCAATTGAAATTTGGTGATATCCGGTATATCTATCTAAAAAGTAATAGTATTTGTTCATAGTCAATCTATCCAAAATTTGATCTAGAAAGTGCAAAGGAAAGTGATCTTTTTTGGTGGTCATATTTAATTTTCTATAGTCAATACAAATTCGCCAACCAGTTACTTGTCTTATTGGTATTAATTCATTTTTCTCATTTTCTTCAACAGTCACTCCTTTCTTCGGAATAAAGTGAATTGGGCTTACCCAAGCACTATCTGAAATAGGATATATGATTCAAGCATCTAACCACTTTAAAATCTCTTTTTTTACAATTTCTTTTATTATTGGGTATAATCTTCTTTGAGGATCTGCTTTAGGTTCATACTGTTCATCTAATAAAATTTTGTGCATATAAATTGAAGGATTAATTCCTTTAATATTTGCTAAAGTCCATCCAAAAGCCTTTTTATATTTTTTCAACATCTCTATCAACTTTTGTTCTTGAATTTCAGTTAACTCAGAAGATATAATAACATGCAATGTAGATAACTCTCCTAAAAATAAATATTTTAAATGGGCAGGTAATATCTTCAATTCAAGTTCAAGTGGTCTAATACTTGAAGGAAGAAGATTTTTACTATCATTTTCTAACAAGTCTAATGCTTCAAATTTGCTCTGAATATAATATAAATCTTCTTCTTTTACATCATTTTCGGCATAAAAAATTTCTCATTGCTTTAATTTATCTTCGAAAACATTCTTAAACTATTCATTACTTAGATAATCAATTACTTCCATCCTGAAACATTCATTATCTTTTTCTATTACAGGTTAATTTCATAGCTTTTGCTATACTTCTTGATCATTAAATCTCATCATTAATTCTCCTTTTTGCACATCTATTACAGCTCTCCCTGTTGCGAGAAATGGTCTCCCTAAAATAATGAGAATCTCTTTATCTTCCTCCATATCCAATACTATAAAGTCTACAGAGAAAATAAATTTATCCACTTTTACTAGCACATCTTCTATAACTCCTTTTGGATAAGTTATTGATCGATTAGCTAACTGAAGAGTTACAGTAGTAGGGAAAATTTCTCTCAAATCTAAACGTTTAAAAATTTATAAAAGCATAAGCTTTATACTCGCTCCTAAATCACATAAATCTTTTTTGTAAAACTTTTCTCCAATTGCACAAGGTATAGTAAAACTACCAGGATCTTTTAATTTTTCAGGAAGCTTTTTCTGAATAATAGCACTCTACTCTTCACTAAGTGCAATGGTCTCATGATATGTAAACTTCATTTTCTTGTTTAATACATCTTTCATAAATGTAATATAACTTGGCATTTGTTCCAAAGCTTCAACAAAAGGAATATTTATCGTTAACTTCTTAAGGATATCTAAAAATTTTGTACATTTTTTATCTTTATTCTTTTGTTTCATTCTTTGAGGAAACAGAGGTAATGGTTTTTCTATAAGGCTCTATGTTTGTTCATTTTCCTGTTGATCATTTTCCATTTCTTCATTTTCTTCATCAACTTTAGTTTCTTCTTAAATCCTTGTTTCGACTTCTTTTCTACTTCGTAATTGAATAACTTTAATTTGCTCTTTATTTTCATCTTTTAGATTAACTTCTACAGTACTTGGAAGAATTCCATAAGGTCTATTATTAAGTGCAGTAGTAATATGTCCTAATTAATTTTCAATATTTCTAATAGCAGCCCCTTGATTCTGTATTTGATTTCCCATACTCAACACTACTTCTTCCATCATCAAATTCTTTTCCTTAACTTGAGGGTTAGGGTTGGAGTTAAATCCCGGAGGATAATAAGGTAAAAAATTAGGATTTCCTTGATTGTTCAGATTTCTGGATGGATTCACCAAATTATTATAATTATTCCAACTAAAATTAGGGCGATTTTTCCAACCAGGGTTAAAATAGTTAGAATAGGGATTGTTATTTCGATTACTTATAGTGTTTAAAGTTTCATAAGATGATTGAGTATCAATATTTTGTGCTAGTGAATTCTCCTCTAATACTGGGGGTACTTGAGAATAATTCATTCCCATTTGATCAATCTTTTAGGAAATAACAGCAATTTGAATGCCAAAATAGACATTGCATCAGAATCATGAATACTAGCTACTCTCTTAGGATTTGCCCTTTCATAGAGCCATTGAAAATTATAAGTTGTCATTTCTTCAATTAAAGAATATGCTTAATCAAAAGGTTTTAACATTATTGAACCACCCGCAACAGTATCTATAATAGATCTAAGTGATCCTACTAATCCATTGTAAAATATTTAAATTATTAATCAATCTGGTAAAGCATGATGTGGACATTTCCTAAGAAGATCTTTAAATCTTTCTCAAGATCCATATATTGATTCTACGTAAGTATACGTATTGTTATCAAGTAATAATGAACTTTCTATTTAATTCCCAAATATTGATCTTACGGGGAAGGTTTAACTTGGAAATGACAAATTTGCTAGGAAATTCACAGAAAGTCAATTGAAATTACTGTCACTGATTTCAATTGTTGAGATGTAATCAAAAATAAATTTCTAAACTATTATCAAATCAAATATGCAAAATTTAAAACTGCAAATACTAATATATTAACTATGTTTATGTAACGGAGATTCTTATGTGAAAAAGCATCCTTCCCACTACAATGAGGCTATGGTAAAATGAGATGAGATAAATGTTCATAATATGTATTGTGCCAAATATGAGCAATTTTAATTCTCTACCCTGATACAGTGCATAGAAAATCATTGACTAATCTCAGTGTTTAGTCCCTAAATCCGTGGCTATGCTAGGAGGATACCAGCTCCCACTTCTCTTCACCTGAAGGCTAGCTCTCACTCCAGTTCTTAAACACTAAGACTGAATTGAAGATTTTAGTCTGCCACCCTAAAGGTTCTCCAATTCTACACCTAACAAAGAATATTTCTCTATTTAGTTGCACTTAATTCTATAAACAATGTTCTCCTTCATGGAATCAAATGTGATCCTTATTTTGTTGTAGAACTCATACTCCATTTCCCGGATCATATGTTTCACAACACATTTTAACAATTCAATTGGCCAGATTTAAAAACTAAATTAAGTTCGGAGTTGAAAAATCATCACAATTTATTTTATATTTTAATTATGCCACATTCAAAAAGTAAATTAAAGTTTGGAGTTGAAAAATAATCACAATTTATTTTATATTTTAATATTGGCACATCCATATTATCTCTTCATTTCTGGAGTTGAAAAATCATCACAATTTTTTTTATATTTTAATATTGGCACATCCATATTATCTCTTCATTTCACCATATCTCAGAGCAATTTATTTTACAATTTAATATTAGCACATTCATATTATCTCTTCTTTTCACCTTATCTCAAAGTAGGGAGAAAGATAGAGGGAACTAACATATTCATATTATCTCTTCATTTCACCATATCTCAGAGTATGGAGATAGATAGAGGGAACTACTCAGACTTCATGAGAAAGAATTAATAAAATACAAATTTCATATATAAAAGAAAGTTCATACAACACTAACAAACAAACAATACTTATCTAAGAACTCTTTCTCAAAGCAAATCCTTTGTAGCCTTTCCTTAAAAATGCAGGAAGAAGATATCTCTCACTTTTCTCCGTCTCCAACACTCTTACAAAAAGTTTCACACTAATCTCACCACAAAAACTCTAAACTATGAAAACAAAATCACTAATTGACTCCAATATAGAAGTGGAATGGAATGATGTTGTGTGAAAAATGAAAGTAGAGGAGTGAAAAACATAGAGGAGCCCATTTTCTGATGAAATTTGGCCCCAAATAAAGCCCAAGGTCGGTTCTCCAAGAGGTGCCTCCAAAAACTCTTCAAAAAATCGTCCAAATACATCGAATCTTTTAGAAAAGGGGTCAGCGCCGCCTATGGCGCCATCTGTGCTGGTCTGGCATTGTCAGCGCTGAGTAAAAAAATCTCTGCGTTAATTTGTTCTGCACCGTCAGCGCTGCCCTCGGCGCTGTCAGCGTTGAGCATTTCTTCAAAAATGTCATTTTGACTCCAAATTTCATCATTTTTGCTTTCTTTTTGTTTTAAGCCCTAAAAATCAACAACCTGCAAGAAAATATAAAATACTTTCCATTAAAGTGCAATATCATCAAAAATAGGTATAAAATATGAGTCTAAAAATGTATATATTGTTAGTGTATCATCTCATAATAAGGATATTGATGCAATTCTTTTAATCATCACAATTTGGAGGTTAATTCAATAAGATGATTCCAAAGTAATGGGCTTAAGCTATGGAGATGATAATTCATTTATTTAAAGCTCACTAATTGATGATTAGATATTAAGTATGATATTATGAGAATTGAGAGCCCATTTCAATATTTAATTATGTTAAAGTTACTTTGAAAATTGAATTGAAGAAGTTAATAATGAATTAAGCTTGATGTATAAATAATTTTATGAATTAGGATTCAGAAAGATGAACATAATTAATTGAGAAATACTTTCAAACTTTAACTTGAGGTATTAAGGTCTGCAACAACCTTGAGCTTATCGCTTTGGGGGCACCCACTCACATAACTATCAAATAAGATATTAAGTGACTGTTTGATTTTCTTGAGATAACTAAAAAAAATTAAGATTCACTGAGTAATGGTGTAATTTTAGTTTCGACCTTGGATTAATGGAACAATATGATAATTTCAAATAATAAACTCAAAATAATTCAAGAGATCCTCAAAGTAATTCAGGTTCATTACCCGAACACTTTGAAATCTTTTGGGTATTTTGAAGGGTGAATTGAACCTGTTATATTTTGTTCTAAAATCATCCACTAAGATCTTCTGAGATTTGATAAAGTCATAATTTGGGGTTTGGTAGCTATACCTTCACTTACTTCTGTAATTTAAATTCTCTGCAAAATTATATACATGTCTTACAAGTACTAACCTTTCTGGTGAAGGAACGAGAAGAATCGATAAGTACGCTTTTAAATTGTTGCATTTACTTTTCTGTACTTCTTGCTTCAAACTTGTATGTTAAACAACGATGTCACATTGCATGAAAACCAAAACTGCTAGGATATCCACAAAATCAAAACAAAAATTTAAAAATCAAGCAAGATAAAATTCGTCGCCATAATATTAAAAATATAAGACAACTAAAAATTTAATCACAAACATCACAAAAAAAATTATAACTAAATTAAGATGTCTCTATTGGATGATCGGGAATCCCTCGGAGGAGGTAGGCTATGGTTGCTAATGAGACTTCCCATGGTCTAAATGAAAGTATGAAACTCATTAAGTTGAATTTAGTAAATTCATTTGAACTAAGTGAATCCAAAAAAAGTAGTGGTGTCGGAATGAGGGAATCATAGGATCCTAACCGGTGTCGCTCTAATCAACTTTTATATATCCCATAATATTTAAATAATCATGACCCTTAGGAACATTTGATTTTACATCAGGACTTGACAGATTAGAAAACTCAAACTTGCTACGACGAGGAGCTTGGAGCTAGCATTGTGGGCAACACGACCATCTTCAACAAGAAAACATGTTTACACCGGCTAAACCATCCTTTCTTTAAAAATAAACAACCAAGCCATAAAACTTCGAGATTGTTTTTCTAGTGCAACATAAATCTTCAGTTTATATTTAGGCTTTTGTATAGCTCTGCTACATAATATAAGTCCTAACTCGTTTTAGGATTCTGAGGTTGTCGTTTGTTACAACCTAAACCCTTACATCTTCCGGACTATTTATGTGTTTGTCTCACACAAGTGTAAGCCCTAACTAATAAGGATTGGCATGATGAAACATTTAAATCCTTCTCCTCTAAACTAAAGCTAAATTTAGGGTAGCTTGACAATTCACCGAGATTCTCCTCAAGATCTGTGACATCTACTAGTCTCTTTTGCTTTGGATTTAATAAAATGTTTCAATTTTTAGTCATTCTCCTTTCACACCTATTTGTCTGATCTCGTTCAAAAGACCTATCCTTTTGAATTCCTTTAGGGAAATATTCCTTGATTTTTATCAAGAGTTTTCTTGAGTGACTTTGGTCAATTAAGATGTAATTAACTATAAGGGCTTGCCCTTATAGAAAACTTTTCTGAACCCAACTTAATATAAACCCTATTTAATTTTTCATATTAAATAGGGGAACTTGTTGGCTTATAAATAAAATATTTTTTGCAGACCAAATGAATTTCATATGTTTCTTAGTTTATTTGATCGAGCCTTACTCTCAAGTCTTGTGTTTATCTTTCAGGGTAAATATGTGATTTTAGGTGTAGTGCTATTTCATTTAAACTATGAAAAATATGGAATCAGTTTGATTTCATATTTTCTAAAGTTAAATAAATTTATATATGTAAATTAAAATGTCTTTCCGAAGCGAGTGATGAGATTTTGATTCTGGCTTCTGACAACTTTCAACAAGCAACTCCTCAACTTTATAAGTGCCGACAACAGTCAATCAGAAGTATCTCATGAAAGTTGAGAAAAAGTGTTTCTTCCTTGAAAGTCGATGGATCCATAAGTTTATTGCAATTGTATTGGAATGGGAGATGAAAATGATATGAATATGTTGATGGATCAATGATCTTAGAATTCATCACCTGTTCAACACTACTACAACTCGGGTGCACTTTTGAAGAAGATCAAGAAGATTGAAAAAGATGTGCAGAATCTCATGCATGTGATTGGGAATATTAGTGAAATGTCGGATCATTTAGATTGGAGACTAAAGAAACATTTTGAACATACTAGGCGTATTGAAGATGGTTTGGTACGTATGTTCAAGAAACATTCTTGGATTGAGGAGGAAAATTTAACTGATGAATTTCTACTTCGACCATTCTACAAGCACTACCAATCTATGGGAGATATCTAGGAGGATGATAGTGAAGAAGTTGTTTGATCTTAATTTATGCACGGAATATTTTGTTTAGTACTGTTTGTTTTAGTTTGTTGAGTAGGATTGCATTTCCTTTCTAATGAACACTATCTATGTTTTTGTTTTAAATTTTGATAGTTAGATTTCAGTGTTAGGATGTTGGTTAGCTTTAGAACACTGAGATTGATGTTTGTTGCTTGAAAAATATTAGTTTGTAATAGCGCAGATTTTATATATAAATGTGAGTTTTGTGTTGTTTGCGAAAGTTTTGTATTAATGTGATGTTTATATATACTTAGAAAGGTTTATTTAATTCAAATAGAGGTTGACGTAAAACGGTAAGGGGCATATTTCCAAAAAACCAAAATCTGGTGAATTTAAGCTCTGGCGCAAGATGCGCCAATTTACAAAGCCTTGACGCAGGATGCGCTAAAGGTCCGAACACGCCATATAGCCTAGAAAACCACAAAATCACAAGGAGAGACTCCATTTTCACTGATTAAGTCATCTCCTATCTCAAGAACTTGGTCTAGGGCATCACATTGTGAACGAAAGAAAAGGATTCGAAGGCTAAAAATCATAAATTTCATCTTCATTTGGTAAGAGCTTCACTTTAACTTAGAAATTTTTTTATTTTCACTGTAGATTTAGGTGATTCGAAATCTGGGATTTTTGTGAAAAAGTTTGAAGAAAACTCATTGTAAGAAGTTTCTTACCAAATAATCTTTTGCTTGAGGAGTTAGATTTTTTATTTGGAATTATTTGGATTTTTGTAGAATTTTCAAATGGCTCCTGAGTTAAGAGAGGAAGGCCATCCGAGGAATTCAATGCACGAAGATTGTTTAGTTTCAAAGCCCAACACCGTTAAAATACTCAAAATGAGACAAGAAGAATGATCCAAGAACAGGCGTTTGCAAACTCGGGTGGCGAGATCTAGAGACTTATTCTCGCCAGAAACTAGGAAAGATTATGCTACTTCACTGCAATAGAGATTGTCCCGATGGTTCGAGAGTTTTATGCAAACCTGAGGTTAACTAATGAAGATCACATCCTAGTTAGAGGTAAACAAGTTGAATTTACTGCTGATTAGATAAATACTTTTTATGATTTGAGGGGTGTATTTTTTATGAATTCACTGCATTCGTGATGATTGATTCATCACTAAATGAAGTGATTGCATTTTTGACTGATGGAAAAGGGGAGTGGAAAATTAAGAATAACAAGATAGTTAACTTTCCTACTTCCATGTCGACTATTCAGTCAAAAGTATGACACCACTTCATTTCTGCCAGACTGTTGCCAAAAAAATCATTTGACTGGTGTTACAAAAGGTAGAGCTGTACTAAACTATTGCATTCAGAACATGAAGGCAGTAGATGTTGGTGCATTTATAGTTCAACATGCTCGAAGTATAGCTGGTAGTTCTACTGCTGGTGGTTTGGGATACCCTGCCCTGATTTTCACTCTATGTGAACAATCAGGAGTAGAATCCCATAGAAATGAATAAAGATTACAACCACACAATCTGATTGGAAGGCATATGATTCGGAGAGTGGAATCATTTATTGAATCTAGAAGTGGAAGAAGGGATAGGCCCTCTACATCTGCTGCAGGGGCATCTACTTCTCAATTTGTATCACTTGAAGGTATTATGGACTAACTGATGATTCAACAAATGGACATAGTTAATATTCAAACTCAGTTGGGAGAGATAGGAGCAAGAAATGCTTATAATGATGAATATTAGTAGAGGAGAGTTCAACATAATATTGATTTTTTAAAATCTTATGGTAAGACATCTTAGGGGCAAACCTAATGTGAACCTTCCTGCTTGCCCCAGTTTCACTCCCTATGCTCCTGTTCATGTGAAAAAGAAGAAGAAGGAGAAGAAGAAGATTCTGATGATGAAGAGGAAGGAGATGAGAATTGATTTTTATGAGTTTAGTTTAGTGTGTTTTGATGTTTGTTTGTTATTTGTGAGTGTATTGTGATATGCTTTTAATTGGAACATGTTATAGTAAAAACTCTTATGTTGTGTTGGGAACTGAATCTGTAATAGTAACTGTAGACTTTCAATTTTTCTATAGTTTTAGTATTCTTAGTTTAGTTTTTCAGTTTTTGTATTTCTGTTTTAATTCTCAGCAAGTTCTTTAGAATATATTATGAATTATTTAATACTTTAAAGCTGATATGTAGTTTTGAAGTTAGTATCTACAGTATAGCAGAGCCCAGTTTCATTGTCAGAAATCCTCTACAGGTCAGTTTTTATTTTTATGCATTTATTGTTTTCTTTCACCAACTAAATTTTATACTAAAAATATTTTTAAAATCACTTAAAAACTTAAGTTTGGGGGAAAAAAATTATTTTGAAAAGAAGTAAACTAAATTTTATTTTTCCTCAATTAGCTATATTTTTAAAAATTAATTTAACATGGTCTGAGATATTAAGATTTAACTTTAAATGACCATACTTCTGTTTATAAATACTGTGGTAACTTTAGGTAAAAAGTTTAATAATGAATGTCAGTTATAAAATTAAGGATATTTGGTATTATAGGATAAGACTATGTTTTTCTATTTAAAGTAAAGAAAATTATATTTTTGAAGTATTAAAAATTTTAGAGTTTCATATATGAAGAAAAGAATTTGACTTTATGAAAAATAATAAACTAATATGAATTGAAAAGATCCTAAAAGAAAAAAAAGAAAAAGAAAAAGAAAAATAATATATATATATANATTTTTAAAAAGGTAAAAATGAGTTTTCACTAAAATAATTCCAATAAATCAAGAAAAAATCAAAAAAATATAAAATTTTCTCCTCTAAGTTCTCTAACCTTTGGGAGATTTTTTCAAAAATATAAAACTTAATTTTCACCACCTAAAATATTTTATTTTTATTAATAACCCCGAATTTAAAATAATTCTAATAAATCATAAAGAATTCAAAAAAACATGAAATTTTGTCCAAAGGCTTCTCTAGTTTGGGTCTACTTCCAGTAAAAATTTTAAAGGATTATAATTTACCTTGGTCAAGTTAGGAATTTTCTTTGGAAAATCCTATTTTTGCATTAAAATAATTACATAAATTAAATTAAATCTTGAAAAAATCACATTTTCTCCTCTGATGCCTCAATTGACCCATAAATAAGGTAGGATAAAAATTTTAAAGTCATTTGAATTGAATTTGACAAATTATGAGGTATTAGAGCCTTAGGGGCAAATGTGTAATTTTGAAAATTTTGCCTTAATTAACATTTAGGCTTAATTCACAAGGAGGGAAAATGGGTAACCTCTAATCTTAATCAATTTATTTGATGTTTGAAACCCAAAGGGGTTAGGAGGAAAAATGGATAACCTCTGATCTTAATCAATTTATTTGATGCTTAAAACACAAGAGGTTAATTGGTAGAAACCAATTTCACTTTCCTCATTAAAAAAAATAAGATTAATAAATTTCTAAATTATTAAGATTCGAAAGTTTATTAAAATTAAATAATTTTGGACTTAGGGGTAAAAATTTTGAAGTTAATAATTAATCAATCTAATACCCCTATCTTGATTTTCAAATGAAATCTAAATCATGAATTATGACCACTTAAGGCTTAACCCTTTTCAAAATTAATTAAGACACTCACCTAGGTCTTAAGGGTTTAGTGGTGACTTGGGCTAAATCAAAATTGACTAAAAGAGGATTAGATAAATAAACATAATTATATCAAACATCCTTGAAACACCACTAAGTCTAATTAGGATTAAGAATTTGACTAAGTNAATAAAAAGTTGGTTTCACTTGAAACAACTTAAGGAAGGAGATTTATTATATTTTCTAAACTTATATTGGACTATTAGTAGCATTTCTAGTAAAGTTTTCATGAAGTTCTTTTTCATATAAATATTCTAAATGACCTTAATATGATAAATTACAATTCTTTTTGAAATGAATCGAGATTCAAAAATCTTAAATTTGATTACTAAATATTTTTAGACTTAGAATTTGAATCTAAGTTTTTAAAGGGCTTTTCTTAAATTTTGCTATTATATTTATTACACTAAAGTATAGAAGTTTCAAGTTAATCTCTATCCTAAGTCATATGCTTTTATTTAATAAAAGTGTCACTTGAGGACAAGTAACATTTAAGTTTGGGGAATTTTGATACATCAAAATAATATACTATTTTAAGTACTTATTTTATGCTTATTTTTTGTGATATTGCACTTTAAAGAAGCCCTCAGGGGAGGGAGTAGTGGGAGCTCTGAAGTGGCAGCAGATATCCTCTCAGTCTAACCACAGAATTAGGGACCTAATTCTGGATTAATTAGATGACAGTTAGTTTTCTGCATATACATTCGATTTAGAATATATTGAAGGAAATAAAATTTTCTTGCTGATATACTAACACGTAAATTATGCAGGAAATAAATATGAATGATAAAAATATGTATACTTATGATATAACTAGTGAGACTGAAAAAAAATCTAATTCAGATATAACTAATTATCTGAAAATTCTTGATCTGCAAATATGAAAATTAAAATGTGAAATTATTTTTGGCAATAACATTTTAAATGAATTATTTAAATTAAAAAAGTATCTCATTCGAGAAATACTAGAGGACGAGTTACCATCTTTATTCGAATTAAAGAAATTAGAGATTTTGCAAGCCTCATAATTACTAGAGAAGAAAATAAAAAAGCTAAAGCTTCCTCTTCAATTACTGAAAATGAAGAACCATCTTTTTTCAAAAAACTCCCCACATATGCAAAAAAGCTACAGGGTGCATCTATAAAAAAAATTACAGAAATAGCGCGGGAATGACAACAGTTATCTTTTAATGAAGAGAGAGTTAATTCTCATATTTATTTTTATACAGTTGAAAAATATCAAGTTACTTATATCTATGGAAATACTGATTTAAAGCTTGTCTTAGAATTATACAAATGTAATTTAATTTGTATGTTATATTTAGAAGATAATAGTCTTCTAAAAGAATTATCAAAGCCAATTATTGAAGTGGTGGATACCTTCCACCAAATAGTCAAACATTGGAATATATTTATCAAATTATATTAAATTCATCCTGAGATAAAATGAGTTATTCCCTTAATACAAATTAGAATTAGTAGTGGACCTTATACCCCGAAAAACAAACCTCCAAAAAAATTATTTCAAAGATCAACAGCTGAAGACTTATATCAAATATGAATTGGGACAAATAAAATTGGTGATTCAATATTTGGGTATATTACTGCTCAGAAAAATTTTTTATATACAGTCACTATAAGTAGCCAACTAAAAAGATACACGAATTAATATATAACAAGTGAATTTCTATTATCAACAAAAACAATTTAGTCGTCGGCAAAAAGACCAAAGAATTATTTTGTCAGAAATTACAAAAGCAGAAAATTCACAAATGTACGTATTATCAGAAAAAAGATACTATACAAGGAATATGAGAAAAGCTTGAGGCAATGAGTAGTGGGAGCTAGATGTAAGAAAATAAGCATAAAATCGTACTACTAATTATTCCCCAGCAGCTCACCCTCTAAAGTAAAATAATATTCTAAGAATTATTCTGACAAAAGTAGATGTTGACTTTTCAACAAAGAATATTATGAGAATTATTCCGACAAATGTAGATCTTCACTTGCTCAGCCAGCTTCAAAGTCAACATCAATTATTTATTCCACTTAGCAAATACATAAGCATTGACGAATATTGCGAGTACTTCTCGTCTATTTAAGGCTCTCCCTTCTCTTGTGAGGCAGAGTGAATTAAGTCTTCTTTTCTCTTCTTATTCTCCCTTTATAATATAATGTTTGTTGGCCACAAAGGCTAAATATTATCTTCTTGCTCAATGTCTGTATGTTTGTTTTAATGTTGTAATGACTATTTTTGCTGCTTTGTTTAAATTTATGTTTTATTCTGTCATGATTTTTATCTATTCTAGCTACGCATAGGGTAGAAAAACGAATTAATGTTGTGTTTTAAATCTATGAAGTACTTACATAAGACTGTGGTTTGTTAAGGACCCCGAGTTTTTATTTTCTCTAGAATACCACAGAGAAAGTGTGAGATGAACCAGAGATTCTATGGTCAAATCATAGAATAGTAAGTTTCAAAACTTAATAAAATTTTCTTAAATAATCTTTTGGAAGCGTGATGAACACTTATACTTTAAATAACAAATTGCAGCAGAAGAGTAGGAAGAATTTATTATTCATGGAAGAAGAAATAAAAAAAGTTTGAATAGAAATAAATAAATTTAAATAAAATCTAAGAAATGAAATTAGAGAGGCCGTCGAAATATAATATAGATTAAAAAATACTCTAGATTTAGAAACTGCTGAACGAAAATTATTAAAAGTAAGGTGAAACTTCAACTCCTGGAAGCATTTGCAAATATTTTTTTCTAGAGACCGGGCCAAAATCCGGATTTATGAGATCCACAGCTTTATTTTGTGCAAACCGACCGTGGCAGGATCTAGTTCAAATCGAGGTTAAATCCTGCTCTAGGCGCCTTGCCGGACTGCCCCATTGTTTATGAATCATTCAGGATTCAGAAAGCAAAGCCAGGCCGGCACTTCTCCCGCAACGAGTTCAATTCCATTTTCTCATAGACTTCTGTTGATTAACCAATTCACTCGATCAACCAATGGCTGGCGACGGTAACTCTTTCCATTTTCACTCTCTCTTTCCCATCTCTGATTTCTCAATATCTCAATTCTTTTGCTTTGTCGACATCTCCTGATTTCTTTGTAAATTGGCTCTCAGGTGACAGGAGGCGCCCCAGCAAGAAATTGAAAATATCCTCGAAGGTGATTGAATACATCAAAATCGGAGCTTGACGTTAACATTCTCTTCTTTGGTATTTCTGATTCTGTTCTCATCCAGGCGGCCCATTTCGTCGATGACGTTGATTTGGACTTCACAGAAGACTTTGATGAGGACAGCCGTGAACGTATCCCTTCTTCCATACCCGTTAACTTTGATTTTTATCTTTCTCGCGCTCTTATTCCTAAGATTGAATCGGAATGCTTCGTTTTGTCCATGCTAAGGCGAGAAAGAGGCCAACAAGAGGGATTTCACTAAACTTGAGCTGAAGCCAGACCACTCTAATCGGCCCCTCTGGGCATGCGCTGATGGACGCATCTTCCTCGAGACCTTCTCGCCGCTGTACAAACAGGCCTATGATTTTCTCATCGCAATTGCTGAACCAGTTTGCAGGTCCTTCTGCTCTTATTTTTTTAACTGACGAGTTTTTCTTTAGACTCTGTTCGGTTTTTATTTTTTATTTTTCACCCTGTTTAGGTTGCTTTGTTTGTTTCTTTCCTGTCTGGTTTGTTTTCAGGCCAGAGTCCATGCATGAGTACAACCTCACACCCCATTCGCTCTATGCTGCCGTCTCTGTTGGGCTTGAGACGGAAACGATCATTAATGTACTTAACAAGTTGTCTAAGACTAAATTGCCTAAAGAGATGATTGATTTCATCCATGGCTCCACTGCAAACTATGGAAAAGTTAAACTGGTGCTTAAGAAGAATAGATATTTTATAGAGTCACAGTTCCCTGAGGTAATTTTCATCATCTGGTTACAAGCTGCCATTCAATTGTATGATGAAAATGATCAAAGGTGATACATAATGCAGGTGTTGAAGACACTGCTTAAGGATGATGTTATCTCTAAAGCGAGAATTTCTTTAGAGGTATCCTCATTTGTTTATCATCTGGTTTACTTGAATCATCATATCTGAAATCTATATTTATTTATTTAGCAGCTATTTATTAACCATAAGAGAACTTCACTCGTTCCGCCTTCTTACAACTAATGTGTAGTGGCCATTTTTTGTTTGTGTCATTTAGGAATAGTGCTGGATAAATGGTTGTGATAAATTTGTTATTTTCTGCATGGAATTTGGTGATGGATTGATAAGGATGTTGAGTTTGAAACTGACGTTTTGGAAATGTACAGGTTGCATCTATCATGGCATATTTTTATTCAATATGATCTATTTATTAGTTTAATTATTTAATTGATTTTTATATTTGCCCAAAGCATTCAATTCAGCAGTAATTCCATTTGTTTAATCTTGTTGGGTATGAAGTCGCTTACAAAAGCGAATCAAAGTATTTTGGTATTTGCTATTTGCACATGATAAAGTTATAGTAGGTGAGACGGCTACTAAAATGAGTGTAGAGTTAGAACAATAGAGAAGATTATTAGAAAAGAAGGGTCTTAAGAATTAGAAAACGAAGGCCAAATTCATATACAATTTTATTGGGTGATTATCAATTACTATTGCTGGAAGATCAACTACTAATTAGGTTTGATAGTATTGTATAAGAGAATAGAGATAATAGTGACGGCATGACTTTCATAATTTATATTGATGGTTAGAATGGGGAAGTGACTTAGGAGTGTTGCATGCAATAAAGAAATTTCATGAAGACTTTTTTTCTTATTAATTTTGGTATTGGGTGATAAAAAGTCATTGGTAGAAAGTTGACTGTAGAAAACTGAGGATGTTAATAAGATTGCATGGTAAAAGTGAGAATGCTTAGGTGGATGTGTGGTGAAACTTGAAAGAGTACATTGAGGAAATATTATGTTTGTGATGTTGGGAGGAGCTCTTGTTGATGATAGAGTTGTGAAAGATGCACAATGTATTTTGTTTTTTACAAAAGACTGTCAATGATGTTACAATAAGAATGGTAGATAAACTTATTATAAAGTATCAATAAGAAAAAAGGTTGGACCTATGGCCGTTTTGCTAGTTGTGCAAATGGATATGCCCCGAGTAGAGTTGATTACTTGAGAAAATTATTGCATCATTGGTAATCATAAAGCTCACAATGGGTAAAAGCTAAAAATGTTGTTGACGATAATAAATAGCTTTTTTAAAGAATTGAAAATATTGCTCCTTAATTCATTATAGTAGGTATTTTAATTGTTTTGTGCGACTTTATCTTATTGTTCAGACAGTTAGAATTTTTTTTTATTTGTGTATATTCAGGAATAGGTCTTTGTTCATCCTTTTTAAAATATCATAATCTCTATGAAAAATTGGATTTATTTGTTTCTTTCATCTAATCTTTTCATCTTTTGCTTTGCAGAACTTTTCTGACTGTAATTTATTATGCCCAATTTCTTCTTGTTTAAGGAATTTCAATCTGGTGAAGCCTTTTCAGTAAGTAAAACTCCCGGAGAAATGGATACTCATAATGGGTTGTTGGATGGAGCTGATTTAGCTGCTGCTGCAGAAGAAAAGGAAACTCATTCTTTTGAGATTAACCCTGCCCAGGTAGTTTCTTCCTTCAATATTAAGTGGCATTTTGGCTTCCTAGAGGATTGGTGCTGCCATTTGAAATCATCATATCTGTGGCCACTCTAGCTTTTTCCTAACTTTGAATTTTGCAGGTGGAAAACGTAAAACAAAGATGCTTGCCAAATGCCTTAAATTATCCTATGCTTGAGGAGTATGATTTCCGAAATGATACGGTAAGTTACAGTGTTAAAATTATTCTCATAATGTTGAGTTGAGAGGGCATTAATATTTATTTGAAGTGCCAATCGGTGCAGCTTCTCATCACTTGTTTTGATGCACCATTGCTGTGGAACTCTTCAACTATCTTTTTGTTGTTGAGTATAGCAACTCTCTTTTATCAGCTCCTATTGTTGCAATGGCTTACTTCTGTTTCCATTCTATTGGTGGCAGAATTTTCGTTAAGTATTCAGCCAGTGCTTGGCGGTGAAATTGATGCAATGTCTTTGTGGTTATCATAATCTAATACGATTTTTGGGGTTGTTCTTTTATAGGCTTAAGTAGGCCTCCTGTTAAATGCAATATTTTCTTGGATTATCAATGGGTTTTTGCAGGGTTGTGGTTATGCTTGTTAGGTTGCAACAAGAATCATGAGATGCTTGCAAATAGAGCTTGTTTACTCTGGGCTTTTCCTTTTTTCTTAATTTTTAGGAAAATTTAAGGACTACATAGGATTTTTGAGCTTGTAAAAATATTTATTCTTATGTTTGAATAAAGATCTATTTGGATTTGCTACTTTCTACTTCTATGAGCACACTTTTTAATCACGTGAGAGACCTAAATTTTTTTAAGGGAGGTAATCTTACTGTATAAGTGAGTCTTCATTTGGTGGCTTCTTTCCTTCAATTTATTTCTTGTATCTAAAGCTTGTTAGTGGTTTGAATGCATAATTGATTTTATTGTAAGTTTGGCACAGATTGAGCTTCCATGCGGGTGTGATTCTCAACTAGCTGCATGGTTTGTTCATTTCAAATTTCTCTGTTGTTTCAAGTGATAAAAAAAATTCCAAAAAAAAAAAAAAAGGTAGGGTATAATTCTCATATTAATATGTTAACAACAAGTCAACTAATCCAATATTAAAAATTTGGCTTGTACCATTATATGGATATATTGATTGCTAACTCCTTTGAGATGGCAAAGGTTAATCTTTAACTGATAAAATTTAGAAATTATTAAGGATTATTTGGCTTACAACAAGCCGACGAAGATACGATAGCAAACTATTTCTCAAATAATTTAACATATTTCAATGCTATTTTGTTTCAAAGCTATTTTCGCTTACCATATTTCAAAGCTATTTTGAATTTGTTTGTGCTATGTTTAGAAAGACGACCATTTTCTCAATTTGTTTCTTTTTTGTTATGCACGCTTCATTGATAGTTTATAAGGTTGACTTTAATTTCGTGAAATGTTTATTTTCTTTGTAAGTAGATTTTTATATTACTTTTCTGGACTATTTAACAGGTCAATCCTGACTTGAACATGGAATTGAAACCTCAAGCTCAACCAAGGCCATACCAAGAAAAGAGCCTTAGCAAGATGTTTGGAAATGGTTGGTCTTCTTTTGTACAAAATCTAGTTACTNTCTCTTTTATCAGCTCCTATTGTTGCAATAGCTTACTTCTGTTTCCATTCTATTGGTGGCAGAATTTTCGTTAAGTATTCAGCCAGTGCTTGGCGGTGAAATTGATGCAATGTCTTTGTGGTTATCATAATCTAATACGATTTTTGGGGTTGTTCTTTTATAGGCTTAAGTAGGCCTCCTGTTAAATGCAATATTTTCTTGGATTATCAATGGGTTTTTGCAGGGTTGTGGTTATGCTTGTTAGGTTGCAACAAGAATCATGAGATGCTTGCAAATAGAGCTTGTTTACTCTGGGCTTTTCCTTTTTTCTTAATTTTTAGGAAAATTTAAGGACTACATAGGATTTTTGAGCTTGTAAAAATATTTATTCTTATGTTTGAATAAAGATCTATTTGGATTTGCTACTTTCTACTTCTATGAGCACACTTTTTAATCACGTGAGAGACCTAAATTTTTTCAAGGGAGATAATCTTATTGTATAACTGAGTCTTCATTTGGTGGCTTCTTTCCTTCAATTTATTTCTTGTATCTAAAGCTTGTTAGTGGTTTGAATGCATAATTGATTTTATTGTAAGTTTGGCACAGATTGAGCTTCCATGAGGGTGTGATTCTCAACTAGCTGCATGGTTTGTTCTTCATTTCAAATTTCTCTGTTGTTTCAAGTGATAAAAAAAATTCCAAAAAAAAAAGGTAGGGTATAATTCTCATATTAATATGTTAAGAACAAGTCAACTAATCCAATAATAAAAATTTGGCTTGTACCATTATATGGATATATTGATTGCTAACTCCTTTGAGATGGCAAAGGTTAATCTTTAACTGATAAAATTTAGAAATTATTAAGGATTATTTGGCTTACAACAAGCCGACGAAGATACGATAGCAAACTATTTCTCAAATAATTTAACATATTTCAATGCTATTTTGTTTCAAAGCTATTTTCGCTTACCATATTTCAAAGCTATTTTGAATTTGTTTGTGCTATGTTTAGAAAGACGACCATTTTCTCAATTTGTTTCTTTTTTGTTATGCACGCTTCATTGATAGTTTATAAGGTTGACTTTAATTTCGTGAAATGTTTATTTTCTTTGTAAGTAGATTTTTATATTACTTTTCTGGACTATTTAACAGGTCAATCCTGACTTGAACATGGAATTGAAACCTCAAGCTCAACCAAGGCCATACCAAGAAAAGAGCCTTAGCAAGATGTTTGGAAATGGTTGGTCTTCTTTTGTACAAAATCTAGTTACTAATTTGTAAATTTGAAGACCCTTAAATATCTTAGAATTGCATAAAATGTCTTTCCTTGACAGGTATTACTAATTATTTAAGTCTATGAATAAGATTACAAACTCTCAAATTTCTGCGTGATGCACTTAAATTGTTGTAATTTGCTTCATTTAGATATCTTGGTTCCGTTGTCCAAAGCGATGGTGATATAGATGGGGATGTTAATAGTA